>CM062619.1:22931131-22961131 GCA_025617555.3 Puccinia polysora | reverse complement strand
ATAAAATGGAAATGGAGAAGCAATCCATTGATTGGGAAATCTATTCTCATTCAGTTCTGGAAGCATTGACTTATACACCAAAAGAGTCATGATTTCTATCCCATCTTTCCGTTGCTCAGTCCTTTCTTGGCCAACCAAAGAAGAACGCAAGGAGATATCTCAAGTACTGGAGAACAAAGGCTTTCCTGGTTTCATTGGGTTTGTTGATGGAACCACCATCCCCTTGGGTCAAAAGCCCAAGCTAGATGGAGACTACTATTTTGATTGCCAAAAAAGGCAACTGATTCATTTCTTCTCCAATGACTTTGATAACACCTTAGATCACACCACTGAACAAATATGTTTTAGTTTTTTGTTTAGATAATCTGTGGCCCTACAACTTGGTTGTGATTAAAAAAAAAATTTCATATCCCTCCAGGCTGGCCTTCCAGGTTCTGGTCATGATTCATATGTATTCAATTGGATGCAAATTTCCCAACAACCAGGGAACAAATTTGACCAAGATCAATACCTTCTAGCAAATTCTGCTTATGCTAGTGGAAAATATGAGGTTCCAGCATACAAAAATTTTTCATCTAACAATCAAGGAAAAACCAATTTCAACTATCATCTTGCCCAATCACAATTTTGGATTGAGCATGCCATAGGAGTCCTGAAATGAAGCTGGGTCAGCTTAAGGGAAATGCAAAACCAGCTTCAAAACCCCAAAAAATGAAGTTCCTCATCAACTTTATTATCACTTGTATAATCCTTCACAATCTTTTGGCCAACATCAAAGATGAATGGGAAAAAATATTTGAAGATGATATTCCTGACCCACCTCAAGTCATCCCTGTCTCATCTTTTCCCTCATCTTCTTCTATGAGAGACCAGATTCTTCCTCTCACCCTTGCTTGCTTTGATGAGTAATGTTTGACTTTTAAATAGGTAAAAAATACCTTCACAGTAAGGTTTTTTTTGGTTTTTCACCCAAGTTTCCAGGCTGAAATGTTTTTTTTTTTTTTTTTTTTTTTTTTTTTTTTTTTTTTTTTTTTTTTTTTTTTTTTTTTTGTTTTATTAGTGGAGTTAGAAAAAATCAAAAAACACCTCTACCTCATACCAAACCACTTGCCAGCCCACCCAACTCTCCCCTTCACCTCACTGCTCCAACACTTCTACCTCACCCCACTCACACACCAGTCACCTTCCTTCCTCCTCCTCATCAAACCACCTCCTTCACCTCAGCAACCTGACCAACCTCACCAGCCTCATCAACCTCACAAAGAAACCTGCCTCACCAAGCTCCCCAAAACATCAACCATCCAACTCACCAACAGACTCAGTGAGTCCTCTTCCCTCATTCTTTCCACTCACTAAACCCCCCTTGCTTACCTCTCCTTTTAACTCCCCCCAGGTCTTCTCTCTCAGCTCCATGTCATCCCACTTGCATCCCCCTCCTCATCTGGTGAGCCCCTCCCTTCTCTTTCTCCCCCCTTCCTCCTCCTCCTCCTCCTCCTGCCTTGCTTGAAAAACCTTCACCAATAAATTAGGAATAAATTGACCAATGAAATCCTAATTGATTGATTGACCAATTTAGTTTTGATCAATCAATTGATTGATCAAAACCAAATAAATCAATCAATCCCCAATTAATTGGAATTCAATCAACCAATCAATTTGCATTTGATTGCTCAATCATTTGATCCTTTTGTGATTTATCAAGCAATTGTTTTGCAATTGATCAAGCAATTGATTGCCAATGTCTCCTGCATCTTATTTTGGAGATTTCTTTGGAGCTGACCTCCGGTGTTTTTTTTTTTTTTTTTTTTTTTATATATATATTTTTTTCTTTTTAGGTGTCTCCGAGCTGCACTGGAAGCCAACAGGGTGTTTTTTGATTATTTCAGGTGTTCTTGGCCATGGAAGGTAGGTTGATTTTTTAATTTTAATTTTTTGGTTAACTTTTATTGTTGGTGTTTTGCATGGGTCACTCATTACCATTTGTTTTGGGGGGGATCCAGCTTCCGGTGTCCCTGGGTTCAAGTCCAGGTTTGGTTTCTTCTTTTTTATTCAATCATGTTTCACTGATGATGTCTATTGGACTGAATTTTTTTTTTGGAAAACATTTGACTGCTTTTGGGGAACATCCCACTCTTCTCCCACCCCCCTCGAAATGTTAGACAAACAATCAAATCCCGCCTTGTTCCTCACCCCAATCTAAGTAAAAGATTGGGAGGGAACAAGATGGAAGGAGATGGCTTGAAAAAAATATAGAGAGGTGGGAAGAGTAGGGCTTCTTGCCAAAAGAGGCTTCAATATCAGGATTCAGAAATGTCTTTGGAAGTTACTGAGGAAGGTATTAATGAAAAGATGGTCTGGTCTGGTTGGAAACCACATCCTTTGTATCTGTAACCTTCAATTGTTGCCTAAAAGAAAAAGAGTAGCTGCAAACCCACCCAGGAAGAGTTTGAGCAAGCAAAACAAACAATCAAACCATTCCATTTCTTCCACCGTGGAAAAGTAATTGTCCTCAATTGATCTGATCACCAAGCCCTTGTTGCAATAATAAAATTTGTGCCCTTGGATAAACTCTCAGAACAAGATAAGAAAGAAATCAAATTTTTCACCACTTTCCTTCATGGTTGAAAAAAATTTGTCAACGCAGTGGGTCCTTCAAGATCTTTGGGTGGAAAAATGTGGGCAGTTGGATGCCAAAAATCAATGCACCCTTTGGAGTTATTTGGATGTTATGTGAAGAATCATCTGTTAGATCTTATCCTCAAGAGTATGCTTTCCTCAACCTTACGACTGAAAAAGTATCCCAAATACTAGGACAACTGTTTTGCAATTTGGCCAAACTTTCCTTTGAATCAAACTGTGATACCATGAAGGACAACAAAATCCCCTCTTTCTCTATGTTGTAATTTGGTTCCAAGCCTACACCTTTTGATTTCTCCCCACACATCACTTTGACCTTGGATTCTTTTTACAACTCTCCTCACATTGAAAAAGGCAACATCTCTGGCTACTTCTTTTTACTTGTGGTTCCAACCAAGAAATCAAATGGTCAACTTATTGAAAAAACGGACAAATATCAAGTACTGGATGGCCAATTGGGTTTTCCTGACCTTGGCTTTGGAATTGATTTCAAGCAAAAAGGTAAAGTCAAAATGGTTTGGGCAGCTAATAAGTACAAGCACTGTTCCTTTCCTGCTGCAGACACAGAAAACCATACCAGAATGGCCATATCACTTCAAATTAATAAAACAACTAGAAATACTTTTAGGGAATTGAATAATGACCAAATTTACTCTATAAAAAAATATAAATAAAAACAAAAAAGATCTGTATGTTGGTGGGGTTAAGAATACTCTCAAACTTTGTAATCAAAAATATTTTTTTTTCTTTCACCCATGCAAATATATTTACAAGCCCAGCATTCAAGTTATCTGCTGTATTTCATCTACTGTTCTACTGCTACTAATGCAAGCCAAGGCTACTGATACCCTATCCTTTTTTTTAATTGCAAGTTGTTTCCTCTCCTTTTCCAGTTGTGCTTGCTGTCAATTCTTCTCCTTTTCCTCTTTTTGAGACTCTATCTCAGCCTGTTTCAACTTCCACTCAGCATCCAATTTTTGTTGATGAGCCAAAATCTCAGCTTAGTGCTTTTGAACATCCATGGCCTGTTGAAAATCCCACTTTTGTTTTTCAAACTCAATTTTTTCAGATTCAATTTGTGATTTTACTGTTTTTTGCAGGGGAAAATCAATGAGCATGATTTTGAAAGCAAGGATATTCAACCAATGGACTTACATGAATCTTTCTTCTCCATGATTTCTTCAGAGCCTGAAAAACTGTAAGTGTTTCTCCGCTTTTGATGAATTTTGGGGTTGATATTGATTGAATTTGAGGCCTTTTGCTTACCCTTGGCAAAGGAGGTTTGAGTCTGAAAGTTGTAACTAGTGTTCAAAGGCAATGTGGGAGGCCCCATTGGGTGAGGCTTTGTCCATTCTGGAATGGATGAGCCTGTTTTTTTAAAATCGAAATCAGTCAGGATTAACCAGACAGAAGAGAAAAGAGCTTGGTTCCTTACTTGAACCAATGTTGAGGGTAATGGAGACTGAGGAGTATCTTGTTCTGCATCAGAAAGGTTGATGAGATTTGCTAATCCAGGAAGAGAGAAATCCAAAGAAGGAGGGGAGGGGTCCAAGGTTGGGTTTAAAGACTCAATCAATGCAGAAGTAGACATGATTGGAGATGATTGCGTTTGAATATCCTCCTTGGCATTGGATGGGGGCCACTCAAAGGTTTCTTTGGGATCACCATTGCTAGGCTGAGCATTCCCAGGCAAGTCCTCAGCATCAACTGAATTGGATTGTTGGGCATCAAAAGCAGCTAGGGGGGTGATGCTGGCCTTCTTTCCAAAGATTTCATCCATTGGAATATAAAAAGGACTAATATATTCCAACTTATCAACCACTGAGTTGATTCCCTTGGCTTTTTCAGAGTTGGTGATACCAAAGCCAGTGGAGATTGACATGGAGTGGGCCTTTTATACTTGTCTCAATAATTATTGAATCACTCCCTCATCTGTTTGGATGACAGATCCATCCTACCTTCTGTTTTGTTCTTGAGTTTATTGGCCATCAGGAGATAACCATGGACCTTAGAGGATGGAGGTTGGCCAACACGTGTTTCATTGTCCAATCCAAAGCAGGCATCATAGTTTGAGGGAATTTAAAGACAGTTGACCAGGATGATGTGATCAGCTCTCTTGAGCTGACTTGAGGCCTTGAAAATGATTGGGGAGGATTTTTTGAGCCCTTGGAAGCTTATGGGGGAGGATTGTTTGTTGTGGAGTTTGTTGGCAATGTTTGCTTTGGTGTGTTAGACTTTTGTGTGGACTTGCGGGGGGAGGTTTTCTGAGGGGCCATTTGGAAAGAGTAAGAGCAATAAGGTGATGAGAGGGTTAAAGTGACAAGCAAAATAAAGTGATGAGAGATATGAAGTGATGAGAGCAATAAAGTGACAAGAGAAATAAAACAATGATTGGATTCTTTGGATGAGGTTGGAGGTACAAGTTCTTGTTGTAGGTAGAGTGATGAGAGAAATGAAGCAATGAGAGCAATGAAGCAATGGGAGAAATAAAGTGGTGAGTGATCAAGTGATGAGGGTGATAAATTGATGAGAGTGATTATGAGAGTGATAAATTGATGAGTGTGGTGAATATTATTATGATGAGGCTGGAGGTAAAAAAAATTGCAATGAGGTTGAAGGTTGAAGGAGGTGGGAAGCCAGGTATGGATGACGTGGACAGGTGGCAGAAGCCTTTAAAAACTTTATTTGAAAAAAACCACTTATTTCATGTTAAATTGGAAACGTCTGATGTGAAATAAGTGGGTTTTTTTTGATTTTTAATAGCCGGTTTAAAATGGCAGATTTGGGTTGAAACCCTCCATTAAAGAATGGCGGATTTGGGTTGAAACCTGCCATTGAAGAATGGCAGGTTTGATTAACTTTGATATGCCCTATCAATTTTAACCAAAAAATAAACATATTCTGATTTTTTGGTTGATTTCTGTTTTTTTTTGTTTTTTTTTTTTTGAATTTTTATTCAATTTTTTTTTACTTTTTTTTTGGCCCACAAAAATTTTAGTTGTGTGGAATGCTACAATACTGCATTTGAGTTGTTTACAGCCCCAAACAACTTAAATGTAGTCGTGTAGGGTGCCACACCACACAGAACCATTTTGTGGGGGATACACAACTACAGTAAAGTTGTGTAGAGGCCACACAACTTAATTGTAGTTGTCTAGCATGCCACACAGCCCATTTGAGTTGTGTAAACAACTCAAATTAGTTGTGAATTTATCACCACCCTAAAACATAATTTTTCTGGTGGGATGTTATTAAATTTTTGAAAAAAAGAAAAAAATATATATAAATTTCACATGAGTATATTTAATAAAGGGAATTTGAACAAAATGAAAAATTTGAAAAGAAAATTGATCAATTGAAAGAATAATGAAAGAAATATCAAAAATTTATTTCTTTGAATAAGCATAAATCAACCTTTCTTATTATTTCATATTGTAAAATTTCCTATTGGAGTTTTTCACAATATTTGACATAATCTCAAAAATAATTTTGTGTAGGTTTTTTGAATAAATGTTTAAATTTTGTAAAAATTAATATACATTCCATCAAAAGCATTCAATTTTATCCAAAGATATGAATTTTCAATAGTTCCCTTATCATGATTGTAATTGACAGATTTCTTGTTGAAGACTTTTAAAATATTTTGATTCTGCCCATTGAATAAGTGTATGTAAATCTTTTGATGTTTTTTTATGGTTTGAACTATACTATTTACATTCAATTAGAAATGTTCATTTTATCCAAGGTGATAAATTTTTGATCTCTATTAGATAATTTATGCATTTGATGAGTTTCTTTTTTTATTTTTCATGATAATGCAATTCAATTCATTACATATTATTATTTGGCTTTCCTTCAGAATTTTTTAATTTTATTTTTGGTGAAAAATATAATTAAATTCCATCAGGAATTTTAGTTTTATTTAAAGAGTTGGTAGTTTTTTTTTAAAAATTGTTATAACTTCTCAAAAAATTATTCTTATAAATATTTTGAGATATTTGAATCCCCCTTATTATAAATTTATATGAAGCATTTTCCTATGTCTTTTTTATGTTTGGTATGAAGGTATTCACATCTGACTGGAAATATCAACTCTCATTCAAATAATTCAATTTTTTATATTCATCATTTTCATTTCTATAATTGATTCAATATTTTTTTAAATAATTCAGACTATTTAGATTATACTTATGAAATTAAAAAAGTTAGCTTTTTTTATTATGTTTAATTTTTTCACAAAGATATTTATATACCATCAGCAATTTTGAATTTTCTCCAAAGAAATATGTTTTCCATATTTTTGTTCATTTTTGTACTTGAAGATATTTTTGTTAAAATATTTCAAGTTATTTGAATTGACCTGAACAAATTGTTTTATGAACAATTTTTAGGTGTTTTTTTTTATTTTTTGTAGAAAGGTGTTCATATTCCGCTAGAAATATTTGATTTTTTATGAGAAGAATCAATCTTTATTGTTTTTATCATTCTGCATAAAGGTTTTTTTTTTCAAATCTGGGCTCAGATTTTTATTCTTTCAAGAATATTAACAATTAATTGATACTTAAATATTGAATTTTTAAATATTGAATCAACTCAATTGGGAGTCTACAGTTTGATTATAAAAATATTATTTCCCAGAGGGACCCCAAAGGGGTTCTGGGGGACTTAACTTAACCCCAAAACCTCAATAAAAACTCACAGGGCTTGGGGAACCAAGAAAAACCTCAAAATGTGTGTTCTCCTACCCCAGATATTCTTTTAAAAATCAAAAAAGGTGGTAAAAACATTGATTGTATAGAATTGGCCCTCCTTTTTATTGGCATGAATTTAAAGTTTAAGCACCTTCCTGGGCTGGAAGACATAGAAGAAAGAATGAGTTTAGTGAAAGAAGTTAATCTAATCCTGGCTTCCTCCAAAAAAGTTGTAACTTTGCAAAACAAAATTATAAATTGATGCTGTTCTTCAAACAATGGCCTGGATTTAGAATTTTTTTTGAAGGCATGAATATAGCCTGGGTCTAAAAATAAATTTTGTTTTTTTGGTAAAACAAAGATTAGATAAAAAAAAAGAGGTAAAAGAATATTATTTTGAATTCCCTGTCATGGTTCAAAAACATCATCTATCTTCATAGGTCTTCTTTTAATATTCAACTTCATATCCTGAAGATCTAATTTAATAGTTCCATTGTTTTACCTTCAAAAATATTGCATTTATTCAAAACAAAACCTATGGATATCAAAATCATTTAACTAATGTGGCCTCTATTTAAAGGCCTGCACACAGCTTGGTATAAAGGTAAAACAGATTTTGTGCAGAGGCTATAGTAAAATAGATGCAAGTTCTGTGCTCTGAAATTCCTTCCACCAGAGAGGGGATTAGGCCAGGACCCAAAAATCAAAAATTGGAAAAGGGATGTTCAATTTGAGTTTGAAAGCAAAATTGTCTTATGAAGTTCTGCTTCTGGTTGCAACTATTGAATGGGTGCATAATATTGGTTAGAAGCTTCATAACACAATTTCCAGATAAATATGGATGGGAAGCCAGAAAATACGGACAGGTTTATGGATTAGGAAATTAGGTTGTAAAATTTGTTCTCTGTAAGCAAAAAAGAAAAATAGGTTTACCTTTAGGTCAATAAATGGGAAAAAAATTTGGGCCAGCAAAGGGAATCCATTGAGAACTGTCAAGAGAATTTTTATGAGAAAACTAGGGAAAATTATTAATGAATGGAATTGATCCTGTTGAATTTGAAAGGAAGTTAGAATTTTTCCAGGATATATTGATCATAGGGAGTATCAAATTTAAGCAAAACTTCCATTTTTTAATGGCAGGTTTCAACCCAAATCTGCCATTTCAAACCCCCAATTAAAAATCAAAAAAACCCACTTATTACACATCAGAAGTGTAAAAGTTACCTGACAATAAATGAGTTTTTTCAAATAAAGTATTTAAAAGCTTTCAAGGCCCCAACCGCGCCTCATTCCACATCATCACCACTGGTTTCAAGCCCCAACCTTGTTAGAAAAAATTCTATATCCAACCTCATCCAGAAATTTTATTCATTGCTCTCACTTCATCACTCTCATCTCTTGGACTTCATCACTCTCATCCATTCATCACTTCATCACTCTCACCCTGCTTTCTCAATGTCATCACTTTATTGGTTTCATCAAATTCATCCTCTCATTGCTTTATCACTTCATCACTTTATCCTTACTTTCATCACATCATAACTTTCATTGCTTTATTGCTTCATCACTTCATCCCTCTAACTCTTTTTAAATGGCCCCTCAGCAAAAATCCCTCCGCAAGTCCACTAAAACAAAGCAAACATCCCCCAGGAACTCAACATCCAACAACCCTCCCCCATAAGCTTCCAAAGGCTCAAGTCAGCTCAAGAGAGCTGATCAAATCATCCTGGTAAACTGGCTCAAAATTACGTACAACTATGATGCTAGCTTTGGATCAAACAATGAAACACAACTTGGCCAACCTCCATCATTGAAAGTGAATGGTTATCTATGGATGGCCAATGAAAAGAAGAATAAAACCAAAGGTAGACTGGATCTTTCATCCAAAAAGATGCGGGAGAAATGTGGTGACCAATTTGGGACATCTCATGTACAAGGGAATTTTATTTTATTTTTTTAAAAAATGTGTTGCTATGGGTACTCTTCCCCTTTCAATGTACTCAACTCATTCCTGTCTTAGTTGTCTGTGAAGGCTTCTCTAGGGCCTTAAAATCTCCAGATCCTCCATTCAACTCCTCCTTGGTTTGCTTGAGGCCAGAACTTTTGGCCAAGGGCACGCAAAAAATTGTTCAATTTCTACAGGGCTGATCATAATTCTCACCTCATCCATCTCTCCATCCATCTCTCCATCCATCTCTCTATCCATCAAATCCCCCAACTCAAAACTTGGCTTTGTGGTACCAAGATTGAAAAACTCCTCAGACTCAATCCCATCATCTCCTACAACTCTACCCAATTGCTGGCCTCTTTTACCGTAGCAATCAGCCCAACGTGGTCTTGATTTCCAGCAATCTGGTCTGTGATCAGTGTGGCACCACTCAGGAATGGGCCAAGGATGATCTTGATTATCTTCATCAATCAGCCCCGCTCATTCTCCCACCTTTGCAACCCGCAGCCTTCATTTCCGCTTCCTTGCTTTCCTTCCCGCAAAGCACCGGAAAAGCACATCATCCCAGGCATCCACCAACCCATCTAATTGCACTTGAAGTATGTCACACCCTTGCTGTTGGATCTGCTGCTTGTGCCTGGCAAACGTCAGGCACCCGCCAGCTTGCTGCCATTGGCCATTGCAACTTTCCATCTGCTATCATGGGAATGCTCATCTGCTTCCCACTGTCAAACTTGACTCTGGGTTTTTTTCATTTTTTCATTTTTTTTCCATGTCACAACTCATCCTGTTACTATGTTTGATTGTTTTCATCATTGTTTTTTTTTTTTTTTACAAAAAAACAATATATATATATATATTCTGCAGTCATTGGTAGTTATCTCTTGAAGTTAGTCTACAGGGCCTCTTGCCCATAAAAGGAGGGGCTCTCCCCTGCCTTTTGCCCAGAATCCCATCATCATCAGCACTATAATCAATCAATAAATCTGTGGGGGACCTTCCCCTTTATCTGAGAATCCTTATCTGGGGTATATCTATGATTTCCCCTTTATCTTTAAGCCTCCATACTCAAATATTTGATCCATCCCCTGTGACCTTATCCATTATCACCAACCAATAGCCTTGCTGGTTGAGGAAGAATACATTTGGTTGGAATCTTGAGTGTGTTATACCACTCCTTGATATCTTTTTTGACCATACTGGTCTGATCATTCTTTTTGATCATCCTTTCAGAACCAGTCACCTTTGAGTGAGAGGTTTATTTAAGCTTGAAACCTGGAGTGTTAAACCTTCCTTTATTTCCTGAAAAGTTGAATTCCATCACACTATTCTTGAGTCCCTTGAGAAGTGTTGGGTTTTTCTTGTTCAAATTTGTTACTGCTTGCTACTAGAGCCTCATAAAACAAATTGCCGTGTTTTTTACAGCCACCCACAGTTATCTGGTACCCTTCAAGTGCTTGATTGCGGAGAGTTGGCAAGGTTCATTGAGAACCTGGAGTTTGGTTTGGATTGAGTTTATCTTTCCTAATCTTCTGCTGACAACCAGATTTATTAGCTTTTGGGCA
The DNA here is from genome assembly GCA_025617555.3 of Puccinia polysora. Taxonomy (NCBI): domain Eukaryota; kingdom Fungi; phylum Basidiomycota; class Pucciniomycetes; order Pucciniales; family Pucciniaceae; genus Puccinia; species Puccinia polysora. Next base: position 22,950,290 of record CM062619.1, on the reverse strand, counting down.
TTTTTACTTACCACTGCCTTGTTCTATTGAACTCTGAACAAACTTTAACTTATCTTGTTCAAGTCTTTTCCCGCAAAATCTTGCCTAAGATAGTGTTTTTCCATTGCTACCAACTACTATCAAATTCATCCATTCCATTTATCCCTTATTTACAAAGTTCTGTATCTTGATTCTGGTTACATTCAAATATTTTTGTAACGCTCAGGAGGGCAGCCTAAACAGCACCTTTCCCCTCCACAGAACTGCCTGCGGCTCAGAACCGCTTTGAGTCTTACACAATTCAAGAATTATTGAACCAAGTACAAAACCTCCCACTCCATGTCAATCTCCACTGGCTTTGGAATCACCAACTCTGATAACGCCAAAGAAATCACCTTGGTCATTGATAAGTTGAACTCCATTTGGCCTTTTTATGTTAACATGGATGAAATCTTTGGAAAGAAGGCCAAAATCACCCCTTTAGCTGCTTTTGATGCCCAAAAATCTGAATCTGTTGAAGCTGAAGACTTGGCTGTGGATCCTCAGCCTAGCAATGATTATCCAGACAAAAACTAGGAGTGGCCCCAATCCAATGTGGAGGAGGATATTCCAATGCAACCCGCTCCAATAATGTTTACATCATAATTGACAAACCCTTCCTTGGACCACTCACTTCCTTCTTTCAATTTCTCTCTTCCTGCGTTGAATGAAATTGATGACTTGGCAAATGAGGAGCAAGTTATTCCTGTATTTTCACTACCATCAAAATCTGCTCAAGTAAGCACCCAAGTTCTTTTCTCTTCTGTCTTTTTAATCCAAACTGATTTATATTGTAAAAAAACAGCCTCATCCATTATTAATTGGCCAAACCCTCAATCCAATGGGGCTCCCTACATTGCCTTCAAATCAGAGTGACAAGGTTCCAACACAAAACTCCTCTGCAAAGGGAAAGAAAAAGGCGTCCAATTCCATCAGCCTCAACCCTAATAGCCTTCACAAGGGGAGAAACACTTCAAATCTCTCTGGCTTCAAGGATATCATGGAGAAGAAAGATTAATTTAATTTAATTGAATGATTGTGCTTGCTTTCAAAATAAAGCTCATTCCTATTCCAATCCAGAAAACAGTGAAATCACACATTGAATCCAAAAAACTTCAATTTGAAAAGGAGAAGTGGGATTGTCAAATGGCTATGGATTGTCAAAATTGGAAAGATTAGAGTTTTCTCATCAACAAAAGTTGGATGATGAGTGGCAAATAATACAGGAAAAGCTGGAGTTTCAAAAAGAGGAAAAGTAGAAGGATCAAGACCAAGAACAACTCAAAAAGGAGAGGGAAAGGCTAGCCATTGAAAAAAATATAGTTTTGTCAGAAGTCATATGAAAACAAATTAATGCCGTGGGATTCAAACCAAAAACCTCAGACTCTTTATATGATTGATGCTTTTACCAATTGAGCTAAGTGCTCTGTTGAGTAAGGAGTGGTTGATTCATAGCAATTTGGCTGATCACCATGGAAGAGGTGTACTTATCCCAGAATTCTATGATGTGGGTGGCACACACCAGTCAATGAACACGCTCATGGCAATTATGTAACCTAACAAGTTTATTGATAGCCATGGCATTTATTGGTAGCAGTAGAACTGTGGATGAAATAAAGGAAATTACTCAATTGCTTGGCTTGTAAATATATTTACTTTGATAAAAAATTTTAAAATAAACACAAAAAAAAATATTTTTGATTGCAACAATGTATGAGAGTATTTTTAACACCACCAATGAACAAATATTTTTTATTTTTATTTATATTTTTTTCCTAAGGTATATGTTGATACTGGCCAAGTCCTTGCTAGTGTTTTGTGTTGTTTTGTTAATTTTCATGGAAATGGCCATCCTAGTATGGGTGGCAGTATCCACTTCAGGAAAATTAAAGCGCTTGTACTTGTTTGCTGCCCAAATCATTTTGAAAATGACCTTTTATTTGAAATAAATCCCCAAACCCAAGTCTGGGAATACAAATTGACAATCAGATACTTGATATTCTTCCTCATTGTCAATAATTTGTCCATTTCATTTTTTGGTTGGGACCACCAGTCAAAAAGAATAGGAGGAGACATCACCTTTGTCAATATGGGGAAAGCTGTAGAAGGAGCCTGAGGTGAAGGTGATGTGAGGGGAGAAGTCAAAAGCAGTAAGGCCAGATCCAAATTCAAATGAGGAGAAGGAAGGGATATTGTTTTCCATCATAGCTTCACGGTTGGAATTGAACATAAGTTTGGCTAATTTTCAAAACATTTTGCCCAATATTTGAGAGACCTTGTCAGACCTAAGGTTCAAAAAAAAATACTCTTTAGGGGGGTATTTGACAGCATATTTCTTCAAATATTTTACAAATGGTTCAGAAGGGTCCATCAATTGTTTACATCCAATTGCCCTGATTTTACCACCCCAAGATCTTGAGGGACCAAGAGTGTTGACAAATTTTTTGGATTGGTGAAGGAATGTTGTTACTGAGTTGATTTCCTTATTCTCTTGCTCAGAGAGTTCATTCAAAGGGACAAATTTGATGATTGAAACCATATCCTCATGATCCAATCAATTTTAAACATATACTTTTCCAGAGATGAAGAAATGGAACGGTTGATCTTCTGTTTGGCCTGTTCCAACTCTTCAGGGGTGGGCTTTTGAATTTTCTTGAAAATGGAAGGATACAGGTCCAAGGGATGTGGTTCGTGTGAAGACCAAACAACCTTTTCATTAATTGTTTCCCCAGTCACTTACAATGCAATTTCATAATCCCGCATTTGAGCCCTCTGTCTCTGGCAAGCCCTTTTTTCCCACTTCTATGTATGTTTTTTGAATTATCTTCTTCCATATTTTTCCCTTTAAACTTTATACTTTGATTGGGGTGAGAATCAAGATGGAAATCCATTAGTTGTAAAATTTTGAGTTTGGTGGGAGGAGAATAGGCCGTCAAGAAATGGTGGTCAAAGGGGTGGAATGACGGATTGCATTGCATGGAATCAAAAAAAGAAACATTCATTAGCACGGTATAATCAAGATAGAAGATCAAAAAACATATAAAATAACAAAACCTTAATGGTGAATTGTCCTACAAAAAAAAACTAATAAGTCACCTATTAATGATCAGGGAGGAGGTAGAAGAGGGGCCGGGGTTTGTTGAAAAATCAATTGATTGATTGCTTTCCAGCCAACCAATTGATCAACCATCATGGGATTGATTGTTTTTACACCAGTCAATCAATTGGTTTGCTGGCAAGTGATTGATTGGTTGCTTTCCAATCAATCATTCAGTCAACTGGCAAGCAAACAATAAATTTCTTGCAAGCCGGCAAATCAATTGAATTGCAAGAAAATAATCAATCACTTGCAAGTCAATCAATTGACCAACGGGAAAGAAAAGGTTGTTTGCTTGCCAATGGACCAAAGCAGAGGCAGAGGGGGTGAAAGGGAGGAGAAGGAGGAGGGTGCTCAACTGAGGTACCAAGGACAATATCTAACAGGAGGAGGAGGAGGGGGGAGGTCAGCTCCAATAAATCAAGGAGGAGGAGGGGGGGGCTTAACTGGAATGCTAAGAAAAGAAGGATAAGAATGAGGATGACCGGCCAGGTGAACTTGGAGGCAGGTGGAGGTGGATGGTGAGGTGGGTGAGGTGGTTTGGTGAGGAGGAAGGAGGTTTAGACTGGTGAGGTGGTTTTGTGAGGAGGAGGAGGATTGGACCAGTGTTTTGGTGGGGTGAGGTGGGGGTTTTTAACGTTATGGTTTGGTTTTTTGTCTAAGTCCACCAAAAAAAAAAAAAACCAAGTCAGCCTTGGATTTGAACAACCAAAACCAAAAAAATTCTGTGATTTTATTTTTTACCTACTTGAAAACCAAAGACTAATTATCAAGGTGATCAAGTGTGAGGGGTAGAAAAAGCTCTCTCATGGCCAGAGATGAGGTACAAGATGAGAGGGGGATGACTTGAGGAGGATTGTGAATATCTCCTTCAAATATTTCATCCCATTAATCTTTGATGTTGGCAAGAAGGTTGTGAAGGATTACACAAGTGATAATCCAGTTGATGAGGAACTATTTCTTTGGAATTTTCTAGCTGACTTTGAATCTACCATAAGCTGGCCCATCTTCCTTTCAGGATTCCTATTGCATGCTCAATCCAACCTTGTGATTGGGAAAGATAATAGTTGAAATGAGTTTTGGCTTGATCATTGGATGAAACATTGCAGTATGTTGGAACCACATATTTCCCGCTAGCATAAGCTAAAACAGCCAGAAGTTATTGATCTTTGTCAAATTAGTTATCTGGTTGTTGGGCAATTGGCATCCAATTGAAAACATATGAATTGTGACAAGAAACTGGAAGGCCAGCATGAAGGGATATGAAATTCTTGATTTTATCACAAACAAGTTTTAGTGACAAAAAGTATCTAAAAAAACCAATAAAAAATATTCAGTAAGTGTATTATCAAAGGCTTTGGAAAGGAAATGAATCAATTTCCTTTTATTTAAATCAAAATAGTGGTTGCCATCTAGCTTGGGTTTTTGAATCAAGGGGATAGTGGTTCCATCAACAAAATCAAGGCAGCTGGGAAAGCCTTCAGTCTCCATTACTTCAGATATCTCCTTGCGTTCTTCTTTGGTTGGCCAAAACAGGGATAAGAAAAGGAAAGATAGGATTTCAATTGTAATCTTTTGGTGTACAAGTCAATTGATCCATAACCAACTGAGAATAGATTTTCTAATTGATTTATTTATGCTCAATTTTCATTTGATCCCAATCTACAAAGAGAAACAGCCAGTTGGATAGCTGGATTGCGTTGAGGATTCCAAGAATTGTTCTGGAAGATGTGGTGGTCTTCAATCATCTCCAAAATTTTCATGAATGAAGGAAGTAAAGTTCTGAACAGTTGCTGGAATCTTAAGTTGGGGATTAGATGAAACTTTTGCCTTTCATACATAGGGTTTTGGACAGTGTGTCTTTGTGGAACTATGTATTGATTTTCCAGAAGAGAATTCAAAGCTAACCCAGTTGATTCCAAATTGGAGTCTGAATCAGAGTCAAATAATAAAAAAAAATCACTCAGATTTTTTGGATTTTCAACTTAGTGGTGGGATGTTTGATTTGACATGTTGAGAAAGATGATGCTGGGATTTGTGTGAAGCAATGGAGATGTGAGGTGTGTGAGGCAATGTAGATAGGATTGGTATAGATTTGCTGAGGTGGAGGTATGGATGGGTTTTTTGTATGTGCTCGATGGTGGATGGATGATAATGGTGGGTTTGATTTTTAAAAAAAGCCATTTTCATGAAACCCACCATTTTGAAATACACCAGTTAGGGGGATGTGTATTTCAGGAACAGGCCATTGAAAATGGTGGGTTTGGAAAAAGGAGGTGGGTTTCTAATGGCCGTTTTGCTAACTTTGATACAACCCAATTACACCAGCAGAATTTACAAGTGATATTTTAATTTTCAGGAAAGGGATAATACAAAAAGCAGTTTTTTATATATACAGTAATGCTAATTGATCAAGAGAAATATAGTGGGATTGAATTATTCTGCATATTGGTTAATGAGTCTTTCTTTCTTTTAGGTAGAATGGATATCATTATTTATTGTAATTTGTGTATTTGATCATCACCTGAAAATATCAGGACTTCACGCCATTTCAGGTAGCTGATCAAATTATTTAAATCATTTTTTATCATAATAAAGTTCCAGAGAGGATTTTTTACTGCAGGGAATTTTTCAGAGAAACAAAATGTAGCATAGGTAGGTTCAAAAATGAAATGAACTTATTGTGTGGAATTTTGAGGTTGAAAAGAAATTAAAAAATATAATGGAAAAAAATAATTGAAGGAAATATTGTTCAAAGTTCCAGAACTTAAATGTTTACAGAGCATCATATTGCAGATGTTGGATTCTTGAAGAAATTCACAACCAATATTTGGGGGGCCCTATTGAAAAAAATGTCTCTAAAAAAAGAATTTTTGGGTGTGGCAATTGCTTCATTATTGTTAGTGGTGTTTTATTTTGAAGTTGCAATAGTTTTGAGGCTTATTTGTTTCTTATTTAAATGATAATTCTGTTTTCTTAAAATAATAGTGAATGGATTTTTATTGACTAATTTTTATTTGGTTTTTGCTTAATAATTTTGAAGATGGTGAAAATTTCAGAATTTCAAATGATTGAATTGAGTAAATTGGATTGAATTTTTCTTTTTAGGATATGGAATTTTTTCATTAAATTTAGTTTCAATAGGGCCTATCAGTGTTAGGCAAACCCGCAATTTTTTAATTGCAGGTTTCAAACCAAATCTGCCATTTCAAATCCGCCATTAAAAATAAAAAAAACACTTATTTCACATCAGATGTGTCAAAGTTACTTGGAAATAAGTGGGTTTTTTCAAGTGAAGTATATAAAGGCTTCCACCACCTTTCCACTTGATAAACCCTTGGTTTCCACCTCCAACCTCCAAAAAATTCTACCTTCAACCTCATCTGAAAAAAAAAATTGTTTCATTGCTCTTCATCTCTTCCTCACTATCCTCACAACTTCATCACTCTCATAAATTTATTGCTTTCATCACATCCATCTAACTCCCATCACATCACTATCCTCATCACTTTATCACTCTCATCACATCCTAATTCTCATTGCTTTATCCCTCTTTTCACTTCATTACTCTCACCTCTTCCTATCCTCTTTGCTTCATCACTCTCATCCTCTCATCACTTCATCACTCACCACTTAAAATCTCTCATAGCTTTTCATCCCCTCTTCCCTCTTACTCTTTTTAAATGGCCCCTCAGCAATCCTCCCCCCAAAATTCCACTAAACAATCCAATAGACAAAATCAAACATCCCCCAGGAACTCAAAATCCAACAATCCTCCCCCATCAGCTTTCAAAGGCTCAAGTCATCTAAAGAGTGCTGATCACATCATCCTGGTAAACTGGCTAAAAATTCCATCCAAATAAAATGCTTGCTTTGGATCCAACAATGAAACATGTGTGTTCCAACATCCATCCTCTAATTTCAATGGTTATCTCCTGATGGCCAATAAACTCAAGAATAAAATAAAATTTGGGCTGGATCTTTCATCCAAAAAGATGAGGGAGCTATTCAATAATTATCAAGCAAAGTACAAAAAGGCCCACTCCATGCTATATCCACCGGCTTTGGTGTCACCAACTCCAACAAAGACAAGGGAAGAAACTCAGTGGTTGATAAGTTGGAATCCATTTGTCCTTTTTATATTCAAATGGATGAAATATTTTGAAGGAAGGCCAACCTCAAGCCTCTAGCTGCTTTTGATTCCCAACAATTTGATTCAGTTGATTCAAAGGACTTAGCTGGGGATTCTCAGCCTAAAAATGATATACTTAATGAAACCTTTGCCTTTGAGTGGCCCCCATCCAATTCCAAGGAGGATATTAAAACGCAATCAGCTCCAATCACGTCTACTTCTGTGTTGATTGAGGAGTAAAAACCAACCTTGGACCCCTCCCCTTCTTCTTTGGATTGCTCTCTTCCTGGGGTGGAAAAATTGGAGAACTTGGCCAATGCGGAGGATGTCATTCCTGTATCACCATTGCCATCAACATCTACTCAAGTAATGAACCAAGTTCTTTTCTCTTCTGTCTGGTTAATCCTGGCTGATTTAGATTGTAAAAAAACAGGCTCATCCATTCCTGAATGGCCAAAACCTCAAGCCAATGGGGCCTCCCCTATCCCCTTCAAATGAGAGCAATGATGTTCCCACACAAAAATCCTCTGCAAAGGGAAAGAAAAAGGCCTCCAATTCCATAAAAATCAACTCCAATAGCATTCAAAAGAGCAGAAACACTTCAAATTTTTTAGGATTTGAGGAGATTTTGGAGACAAGTAAGCCCATTGAATTCTCCTTTTGTTCAAAATAAAGCTAATTCCTCTTCCCCTCTGAAAAACAGTGAAATTTAAAATTGAATCTGAAAAACTTCAGTTTGAAAAGGAGAAGTGGGATTTTCAACTGGCTATTGATTTTCAAAAGAAGAAAGCTTAGAGTTTGGCTAATCAAAAAAGATTGGATGCTGAGTGGAAGTTGAAACATGCTGAGCTAGAATTTTGGAAAGAGGAAAAGAAGAAGGATTGACAGCAAGCACAACTGGAAATTGAGAGGGAACAACTGGCAAAAGAAAAAAATGATAAGTGGTCAATGGCTACGGAATACATTTTTAAAAGTGGAAAAGTTGATGAATTAAAGCAGATTACTCAGATTCTGGGCCTGTAAATGTATTTTCTTTGATGAAAAACTTAAAAAGAGAAAAAAATCATTTTTGATTACAACAATCCTTAAGGGTATTTTTAACCCCACTGATAAAAAAATATTTTTTCTTTTTATTTCTATTTTTTTTCCTAGAGTACATTTTACCACTCCCAAGTCCCTGAAAGCTTTTCATGTGGTTTTGTTGATTTCAATTGAAATTTCCATTTTTGTATGAGTGGCACTCTCCACAGCAGGAAAGGTACATTGCTTGTACTTATTGGCTTCCCAAACCATTTTGCCTATACCTTTTTGCTTGAAATTGATTCCAAAGCCCAGGTCAGGAAAAACAATTGGCTGTCTGATACTTGATATTCATCTGTAGTTTCAATAATTCATGCATCAGATTTCTTGTTTTGAACTTCAAGTAAAAAGAAATAATCAGAGATGTCACCTTTGTCAATGTGAGGTGAGTTGTAAGAAGAGTTGGATGTGAAAGTGACATGTGGAGAGCAGTCAAAGGGAGTAGGCCAAGAACCAAATTTGAGTGATGACAAGGAAGGGATGCAGTTGTCCTTTGTCAGCCTCCTGGATGCCAAGACCCTTTCTATCCTTTAGCTACCAGAGGTGATAGAGTAAATAATAAATATATTATTTAATAAATGCAGCAAAAATCCGTAGAATACTTGGATTAAGCTTATTGCAAGGTTAAATGGTTTGGTTATTTTTTATTGTTTTGAATCAAAATTGATTATTAAATATTTGTAGAGGGGCCACAATTATATTGGGGATCTTTAACACCTCTCTTCAGGGATTTCAGTATGAAAACACGTAGTCCTGGTTACTTTGGGTTCTTTAGTTTAAAGATTATTATACCCAAAGATAATATGTATATAAAATACACCATGGAGTGGTAGGGCCTTGTAGCCAAGCTACCACGACAGAGAAAGGATAATAAGACTCACTGGTATATTATTAAATACTTTGGGTATCTGTTTGAGACGTGTACTGATGGGTTAAACCTGTATACTGGGGTTATAAGGTTGTTCAGCAGTTTGAATTGATAAAAAGAGGTTGAGGACATATATTACTGATCAGAAATTGCCATAAATCACTTACTTATCTCTTATAAGTACTTGATTACCTTGGCACGGCTTCTGGATATGAATATTACTGGGTCTCTCCCCATCAACATCCTCAAAAGAGCTCTTTATTTATAGCTTTTGGAGTCCCAATATAGTCCTTCTGAGGGTTGTAGGTGCTCAAAGGGATGGAAACTAAGGCTAGCAGGGTAACCGGGGGTAGCCAGTCATGTGTTCTTGGTGCTATAGCCCGGGTAGCATCTAATTCCTTAGGGTATGGGAATTATTCTACCTTATAATGGACATTAAGACGTGTGAATAACACTAATCTGTCCTATTTATGTATTATTTAATTAATTATCCTTAGTATATGTTCTCAGTAATTTAATAACTATATTATTAGACATCTCTAAGGACATTTTGATGTCAGGTAAGTTCTCATTATGTATTATATAACTGGAGTAAAAGTCATAATATTGATTTTACTCTTTATTTTCGAGTTCCAGTTGATTTGTTAAGATAATTACTTAAAAACATAAGTCATGAGAATTCATGTAATATTATTACATCATTATCTTCCTTAATATGTCACGAAGACATTGATGTATAGCAATTCTCATAAAAGATTATTAAAGTATTTTAATATATTTTTAGAAGTTGTCATTTGCTTATTTTCGACATTCTTGGTACTTTACATTATATCAAGTAAAAAATACGTGTAAGGATTATTTATGTATTTTTATATAATATTATGTATGTTTAGACAGTTTACTATCCACAGGAACCTTTATTACATATGTAGAAAGTTCCCGTGTATGTTGTAGCCTGTTTACGCGGTACCTGAGCCGCCTGTCACTCTGTCAGCCCCTAGTCCCGTGGCTGCATACTTGTCAGAGGCCCGGAGCTGCTTACACGACCTCAACGGGTTGACATAGCTGTATCTCAGCCCCGCGCGTGTGCTTTGGCTGCCGCGGCTGCGTGCGGAAATTGTGACAAAACACATTTCCGCCTGTAACTCCTAAAATATACACAACACCTCAATTCTGACTGAATTTTAGGTGTGAAACCTATACGTGAAAATGTGTGTGGAATAATTAATTGGCCAAAAAGCTCAATACTGGAGCCGTAGTATTTTGGTTTTTCTTTCCTTAATTATTTAAAAATATAAGGAGTTGGATTTCAAGGGTGGGGTCAGTGAGTGACCCTACCTAAATTTGGGTGGAGAACCCATTTCTGTAATAATATTTATGGTTTTCCTACTCCTTCTTAGGTTAATTGTATTATTATTATTTTTATGTTATTTTTGTTACTTTTGCAGCTTGCTCTGCAATAGTAGCAAGCTGACATCCTTGATTATTTTACCGTTTTCATTCAAACAGAATTCTGGCCAAATTGCAAAACATTTGTCCTAAAATTCAAGAGAATTTGTCTTCCTTAAGATTTAGAAAATCATACTCTTCAGGGGAAAATTGAATAGATGATTTCTTCAAATAGCATCCAAATGAACCAAAGGGGTGAATTTATTTTTCCCATGCAATTTCCCACATTTTTCCACCCCAAGATCTTGAGGGACCAAAAGTTTTGACCAATTTGTTTGACTGGTGAAGGAAAGTTGTCACAAAGTTTATGCCCTTCTGGTCTTGGTCAGAAAGTTTATCCAATGGGAAAAATTCAATTACTGCAACAAGACCCTTGTGATCAGAATTATTGAGAAAAATCACTTTGCCATAGCTGAAGAAATGGAATTGATTGATTGTCTGCTTGGCATGTTCAAACTCAGAAGGTCAGGGTTTTCAATTGTTCTTTTTGTTTTCAGCAGTGATGGCGGGATACAGATCCAAAGGCTGTAGTTTCCATCCAGACCATACAACTGTTTTGTTGATGCCCCCCTCTGCAAGTTCCAAAGAGATTTCCAATGCCCTCATTTGATCTCTCTTTTGCTTCAAAGTCCTCTGCTTGCAACCTCTCTTTATTTTTTTCACCTCATCTCCTTCCATTGTGTTCCCTCCCAGGCAAATTCTCCCCTTGGGGTGAGGATCAAGAAGGGATTCAATTTAGAGGGGGAAGCAATGGAATTGAAGGAAAAGCCATCAATAAAGGATTACCAAAAAAAACATCAGTTACGTGATCACAAAAAAAAACTACTGGGTGCAAACAAATTGGGCTGGGCTTTTTACCAAAAAAAAAAAAAAAAAGTCAAGTCATCACAAAAAAAAAAAAAAAACCTGGGTTTGAACAAATTGGGCCGGGCTATGGGTGCTAGGGAGGATGGGGCCCGGTGGCAAGGGAGGGGGGGTGTCTTTGTTGGCTGGGAAGGAGGGCTTGGGGGGGGGCCCTGCTGCAACCAAGAGGGAGGGAGGGGCTGGCAGTGGGGGGCGGCAAGAGTGAATGAAGGGGGGAGGCAGGGGCTGGAGTAGCAAAGGGGGCCAAGCAAGAAAGCAACAGGGGGGAAGGGGTTGAAAGAAAGCAAGCAAGAGGGGGCCTCCAGCAAGGGGGCAAGCAACCAAGAAAGCAAGAGGGGGGGTGGCAAGCAAGCAAGCAAGAGGGGGGGCTGGCAAGCAAGTGAGTGAGAGGGGGGGCTGGCAAGCGGGTTGGTGACCAAGCAAGCAAGCAAGAGGGAGGGGCCAGCAATCAAGCAACAGGGGTGGGGGGCCAGCCACCAAGCAACAGTGGTGGGGGGATGGCGTCAACCAAGCAAGGGGGGGGGGGAAGCAAGGGAGTGAGAGGGAGATAAAAAGAGGAGGGAGGGTCCAAGTCAGCAGGAATGGTTGAGAGGGAGGTGAAAGAAGGATGAGGATGAGGGGGGGGGGGGGGAGCTTACCTGGGGTGCCAACCAAAGAAGGAGTGGAGGTGATGGGGGGTGGGGAGGTGGTGGGTGAGGGGGAAGGGTGAGGGGGAAGGGTGAGGTGGAGGTGGTGTGAGGTGGAGGTGGTTGGTGAGGAGGAGGAAGGAGTGGACCAACCAGTGGTTGGGTCGGGTGAGCTGGGTGGTTTGGAAGTTTTGAGTCTGTTTTGTCTAAGTTCACCCCACCAGAAGAGAAAAAAAAAAACTCAGCCTAGGAAGCTTGGGTGAACAACAAAAACCAAAAAATATGGTGAAGAGATTTTTTACCTGATTTGAAATCAAACATTACTCATCAAAGCAAGCAAGGGTAAGAGGAAGAATCTGTTCTATCATAGAAGAAGATGAGGGAAAAGATGAGGCAGGGATGACTTGAGGCAGATTCAGAATATTATCTTCAAATATTTTTTCCAATTCATCTTTGATGTTGGCCAAAGGATTGTGAAGGATTACACAAGTGATAATCCAGTTGATTAGGAACTTCATTTCTTTGGGGCTTTGAAGCTGGTTTTTAATTTCCCTTAAGCTGGCCCATCTTCCTTTCAGGACTCCTATGCAATGCTCAATCCAAACTTATGATTGGGCAAGATGATAGTTGAAATTAGTTTTTCCTTGATTTTTAGATGAAACATTCTGGTAATCTGGAACCACATATTTGCCACTAGCATAAGCTTAATTGGGAAGAAGTTATTAATATTGGTCAAAGTATTTCTTTGGTTTTTGGGAAATTGGCATCCAATTGAAAACAGATGAATCATGAAAAGAACCCAGAAGGCCAGCATGGAGGGATATGAATTTCTTTTTGTTATCAAAAACAAGTTGTAGTTCCATGGAGTATCTAAGTAAACAGATGCAATGTATTTAGTCAGTGTGTGATCAAAATTTTTCTCAAAGTCATTGGAAAAGAAAGGAATCAATTGCCTCTTTTTCCAATCAAAATAGTGGTTTCCATCTAGCTTGGGTTTTTGACTCAAGGGGATGGTGGTTCCATCAACAAAACCAATGCAACCAGGGAAGCCTTCAATCTCCATTACTTGATATATCTCCTTGTATTTTTCTTTTGTTGTCAAAGAAAGAACTGAGCAAAGGGAAAGATAGGATATCAATAATGACTCTTTTGGTGTATGAGTCAATGGTTCCATTACCAACTGAGAATAGATTTTATAATTCATGAATTGCTGCTGCATTTACATTTAATCCCAATCTAAAAAGAGCAATGGCCAGTTGGATAGCTGGATTCTGTTGAGGATTCTGAGAATTTTTCTGGAAGATGTGGTGGTCTTCAATCATCTGCAAAAGTTTTATGAATGAAGGCAAGAGAGTTTGGAACAGTTTCTGGAAGCTTAGGTTGGGGAGGAGATGAAGCTTTTCCCTTTCATACATAGGGTTGTGGAGAGTTTGTCCTCTTGGAATCATGTATTGATTTTTTAATAGAGCATTCAAAGCCAACCAAGTTGATTCCAAATTGGAGTCTGAATTGGAGTCTGAATGAAAGTCAAATACTAACAAAATTTTAGTCAGCTTTTTTGCATTTTAAAAATGCTGCAGGGAAGTTTGATTGGACATGTTGAGAAAGATGGTGATTGATGTGAGGTGATGAGATGATGATGGGATTTACTTGAAGATGGAGATTTGAAGAGATAGAGATGTGAAGCAATGGAGATATGAAGCAATGGAGATGAGATGTGTGTGATGCAATGGAGATGGGATTGGTATGGATTTACTGAGGTGGAGGTGTGGATGGGTGTTTTGGATGTGATGGATGGCGGATGGATGATGATGATGCATAAATGGCAGGTTTAATGAAGGGTTTGATGTTTGAAATCCACCATTTTCATGAAACCTGCCATGTTGAAATACACTGTTAGAATTCTAGTCTTATGTTGTGTTGCCTAATAATAGAGTGAAACCATTCATTAAGGTTTATATTCTTTTTTTATGCTCTAATTGTTATGTCTAGTGTGATCTCTATAATAAGCTGTTAGTCTTATTTACAGTTTCATCTTTATCTTAACCTACAGTGGCTATTGCCCTAAGTATGTCTGTCTAGTGAAGTCTCTATGTTGGTCCGGCAGTATCAACTCTAGTTCTTTCTTTATCTTTCATCTATAGCGGCCCACTTACTAATATCCATATTCATCTTACCTTATCCATTATTGTTTCATTCATCTTGTCAACAACATGTCAGCCTCAATGTACTTAGTCTATTTAAGCTGCTGGTTTCCAAGTCAATGAATCCTCATCTGTTCTTTTTTACTTTGAACCAGAGTGCCCCTCTCATGACTCCCTAGATCTGTTCCTCTTGATGTTACAAAGACTTCATACCATCTTCTTCAACCATATCACCGGGGCATCTAACTCAAACTTCATCATACACCAGTCAGGGGATATGTTTATTTCAGAAAATTGCCATTCAAAATGGCGTGTTTTGTCAAAAAAAAATGGAGGGTTTCTAATGGCGGGTTTGCTAACTCTGATACACCCTATCATTATCTATTTTATTATATGGTTGTTTATTTTATTTTTGATTTATTTTATTATTATTTATTTTATTATTATTTATTTTATTATTATTTATTTTATTATTATTTATTTTATTATTATTTATTTTATTATTATTTATTTTATTATTATTTATTTTATTATTATTTATTTTATTATTATTTATTTTATTATTATTTATTTTATTATTATTTATTTTATTATTATTTATTTTATTATTATTTATTTTATTATTATTTATTTTATTATTATTTATTTTATTATTATTTATTTTATTATTATTTATTTTATGATTATTTATTTTATGATTATTTATTTTATTATTATTTATTTTATTATTATTTATTTTATTATTATTTATTTTATTATTATTTATTTTATTATTATTTATTTTATTATTATTTATTTTATTATTATTTCTTTAATTATTTTTTATTTTATTATTATTATTTATTTTATTATTATTTATTTTATTATTATTTATTTTATTATTATTTTTATTATTATTATTTTTATTATTATTATTTTTTTTATTATTATTTATTTTATTTTATTGTTATTTACTTTACTTTATTATTATTTATTTTAATTTATTTTAATTTTGAATACTCTTGTATAGGTAGATGGATCAATAAATTTCAAGAAAATAAATGAAGATAAAAAATCCCAAATAAACAATCAACATAATAACAAGAAATTGAAATATAAATGAAGGTGAATCTGTTATCAGTTTTTTGATTGATGATCATTGTAAATTAATTTTGCTGAGAAAATCCAAAAAAAGAGAAAAAAAAATTGTGGAGGTATGAAATTCTTCTAAGTCATTAACCAGACCAGACTTCCTGCTTGAGACTTGCTGCCAACCTATCATCCAATCTTTCCCCCCCTAAAAAAATAAACAAAACAATAAATGAATAATAAAATGAATAAACAAGTCAAAATCAGGAAGAGAATTACCAACAAAAACAAAAAAACATCAATGTTCAAAATATCATCCATTCCAGATGACCCAGACAGACATCAGATGACTGAGAATAAATAAAAGTGTTTTTTTTTTAAAAAAAATAATATAAGTGCCTTGAACTCAAAAATCAAACCAAGTCATTCTTCCTTTTGTCCTGGGATTAGAAACTTGATGCTTTGATCTTTTTTGTTGAAAGTTAAGAATCATTGAACCAGGGGTGGATTTAACTTTTCATGTTTTTGAAATCTTCAGGATAAATTTTTTTCAGTCATTTTTTTTTTTTGGATTTTATCTTTCTTATCTTTTTTCTTTCTTTGAGAAATCCTTTTAAAAACTCTTGTGATCTGATGGTTTCTCAGTAAAAAAAAAAAAAAATCAAGATCAAGTTTGAAGTAAAATTAACAGGGTTTTTAAAGAAGCTCAAAAGATGGATTTCTCAACACAATTGATTGGTGAAACCTTATATCCTGAGTTATTATTCATTCTTTAATCTCACAGAAAAAAAATACTGGTTCATCAACAAATCCAGTCTAAGGCTGCTCTTAATGAAAATCTCTTTATTTTAGACTCAATATGAGGGCTTGTACTTTCCATCACTGAACGTCAACTCTCTTGGACTTTTTATGGTTGGTTCATGAGATGATCTCATCATTAATGCCCAAGGTTGTCAATTGGTTGATGATGGAAGGGTCACCACACTACAATGAAGCCTACCAAGGAAGATGATTGGTACACTGATTTGAATGTCCAATCAATCCAAAAGTCTTTGACACTAGTCAATTTAATATTTATTTTTCAAAAAAGAAAAAAAAAAGAAATAAAAGATCAAACAAAAAAAGAAAAGAAAAGAAAAGAAAACAAGAAAACAAGGAAACAAGAAAAAAGGGGAAGGGGGAAAAAAAAGAAGGGGAGGGGGAGTTCCAATGGCAAGACTCGTTATCTGATCCAATTTCAATCTTAATCCCAAGGTTCCTTGTTGTGATCATCTTTGTGTCCCTGATGATGATAATCATTGATAGATGTCAGTGGGATCAAATACACAATGGTAGATCTATGATGAGGTCAAGCGTCTTTTTATAAACCCTTCATCAATCATTGGCTTGAAGCGCAGGTATCCCAACCCCTTTATCCTTGTAGCACCCAACAAAACTAAACTAATATTGCTCAATGGGACTCAATAAATGCATCAAGCATGTCCCACTCATCCGTTGGTTGTCCAAATCATCATCACATTGCTTTTTTTTTCAGATTTTTATTTCTTCCTTTGGCTCCGGCAGTGATGACCCACTAGATCAAGATTGGATAAGCCATGACCCAAAATGTACTTATTCCATGTTTGTGTTGGATTATAAAAACACTTGTGAACTAGTGAGAATGAGAACAACCGCAGCGGAGGAAGAACAGGGGACCATACATCATCTATGGGGATCCTTTTGATTTAATCATGTGTTGGATGGTGGATGGATGATGATAAATAAATGGCAGGTTTGATGGCTTTTTCATGTTTAAAATTGGCCATTTTCATGAAACCCGCCATTTTGAAATACACCAGTTAGGGGGTATGTGTATTTCAGAAAACTTCCATTAAAAATGGCGGGTTTTCTCAAAAAAATGGGGGGTTTGCTTAATCTTATACACCCTAATTGTGATAAATTAACAATACAATATGGGTTCATGTTGATGGATTTTTTACAATGAAGATTTTCAATTAATATTACATGAATTTTTTATTGTTTTATTTTGGAAAAATTATATTTTTCATTTATTGTATTGAATATTAATCCAATTATAATTTCACAATTATGAGGCAGTTGCGTTACATGAGGAATTCAATTATTTGTAAAGTATAGGAAACAGGGACCTTTTTAAATCTTTGGCCATTGGGAAATTTTTTCTTTTGTTTTTTGGCTCATGATTCAAAATACTCATGGTAGTGGAAGTTCATTTTTTTCAATTAAAATCTATCCCAACTCACAAATTTCTCAATTTCTCAATTTTTTAATTTTTTAATGATTCAATTTTGCAATTTTTTAATTTTGGGCACTAATTTTCTGCGGGACGCAATGCTTGAAATCATGGATTTTTACATCTTTGCGACATAACTTCTGCCCCAAAAAATACTTTATCTCACAGAGGTTTCATCAATTAATTATTTTGAAATTTTGACACTGCAGTGCTGTAGATGGGTGTTTCAAAATCTAAGAAAAATAATTTGGTAATTTTTTGGGACATTAGAACACCTTCAAAATTCCATTCAAAAAATGAAAAAAAATGAGAAAAAAGAAAATTCTCATTGCATTTTTGGATCCCCTTCCTTGCCTTTTAAATTGAACTATTTTGGTTATTTAAGTTCTTAGAAATTTGAATAAAAAAGAAATCAGATTTTTAATATGGGTAATGTTAAATTCACCGCTCATTGAGCCCTGTACACAACTATATACACGGCCCAATGGGCTGTTGTGGAGCCCCATCCTGGACACCCTGGCCAGTGCGGAGATTTTAATTTTTTATGATTTTTCCTTATCATCATTCATAGGTATCATTTTTAAAAAAAAAAAAAAAAGAAAAAAAAAGAAAAACCATCCATCACCAATCCCATCCATCATCTCATCCCATCATACCCACCAATCATCTCTCATCAATTGACTCAAACAATTCTGTCAAGTTGATCTGCACCTTTTGGGATGAGAAGAACCTCTACATCCTCATGGAATTTGTTAAAGTCATGATATCATCTATTGTGACTGCAAACCTGAGAACATCCTCATCGCCTCTAACGGTTATATCAAACTCATTAATTTTGGGTTTTCCAAACATCTCAAGGATAACAATCAAACGTGGACGTTATGTGGGACCCCAGAGTATCTAGCCCCAGGGATCATTCAATCCAAAGGTCATGGTAAAACGGTCGATTGGTGGGCCTTAGGGATCCTGACCTACAAGATGTTGGCCGGTTATCCTCCCTTCTTCAACCATCAACCATTCCTGGATCCTACGATGACCACCACTCATCAACCTTCCAACGTTCCCTTTGGGATCTATGAAAAAATCCTGGCCTGTGGTCTCAAGCCCCCCATCCCCACCGCCATTGACCAAGTCGCCGGCTTGCGTTGTCAACTTTGAGATCAGTTCCAGGATCTCAAGGACTACATCAAGGTGGATTCACCCTTGCAGATTCCCTCGCTCCCTCCCATTGATCCTCCCAACCCCTTCAATTGTTAGTCATCAATACCAATATCCTCATCAGTCATCTGAGCCTGATCAAATCGCTCGCCAAACACTTCATTTGGCCGTCTCAAGCGGCCGTCTACCAATCCTTTCCACCTCTAGCTTGCTGGTCTCACGCGCGGCTGATCTGTTGCCTGCGCGGGTCTCTCCTGTTGCCGGTGCCCGTCAGACACCTGCCGGCGGTCATCCGCGGTCTTGGCAGTTGCCCGGGCCCATCAGGATGCCCGCGGGCGTCCCTCCTTGGGTTTTTTTGTCTGAGTGCTTGTTTGTTTCTTTTTCTTCCTTTGTTTTCTCATGAC
>CM062619.1:22761265-22931031 GCA_025617555.3 Puccinia polysora | reverse complement strand
AATTCCAAGGAGGATATTAAACGCAATCAGCTCCAATCACGTCTACTTCTGTGTTGATTGAGGAGTAAAAACCAACCTTGGACCCTCCCCTTCTTCTTTGGATTGCTCTCTTCCTGGGTGGAAAAATTGGAGAACTTGGCCAATGCGGAGGATGTCATTCCTGTATCACCATTTGCCATCAACATCCTACTCAAGTAATGAACCAAGTTCTTTTCTCTTCTGTCTGGTTAATCCTGGCTGATTTAGATTGTAAAAAAACAGGCTCATCCATTCCTGAATGGCCAAAACCTCAAGCCAATGGGGGCCTCCCCTAGCCCCTTCAAATGAGAGCAATGATGTTCCCACACAAAAATCCTCTGCAAAGGGAAAGAAAAAGGCCTCCAATTCCATAAAAATCAACTCCAATAGCATTCAAAGAGCAGAAACACTTCAAATTTTTTAGGATTTGAGGAGATTTTGGAGACATGTAAGCCCATTGAATTCTCCTTTTGTTCAAAATAAAGCTAATTCCTCTTCCCTCTGAAAAACAGTGAAATTTAAAATTGAATCTGAAAAACTTCAGTTTGAAAAGGAGAAGTGGGATTTTCAACTGGCTATTGATTTTCAAAAGAAGAAAGCTTAGAGTTTGGCTAATCAAAAAGATATTGGATGCTGAGTGGAAGTTGAAACATGCTGAGCTAGAATTTTGGAAAGAGGAAAAGAAAGAGGATTGACAGCAAGCACAACTGGAAATTGAGAGGGGAACAACTGGCAAAAGAAAAAAATGATAAGTGGTCAATGGCTACGGAATACATTTTTAAAGTGGAAAAGTTGATGAATTAAAAGCAGATTACTCAGATTCTGGGCCTGTAAATGTATTTTCTTTGATGAAAAACTTAAAAAGAGAAAAAAATCATTTTTGATTACAACAATCCTTAAGGGTATTTTTAACCCCACTGATAAAAAAATATTTTTTCTTTTTATTTCTATTTTTTTTCCTAGAGTACATTTTACCACTCCCAAGTCCCTGAAAGCTTTTCATGTGGTTTTGTTGATTTCAATTGAAATTTCCATTTTTGTATGAGTGGCACTCTCCACAGCAGGAAAGGTACATTGCTTGTACTTATTGGCTTCCCAAAACCATTTTGCCTATACCTTTTTGCTTGAAATTGATTCCAAAGCCCAGGTCAGGAAAAACAATTGGCTGTCTGATACTTGATATTCATCTGTAGTTTCAATAATTCATGCATCAGATTTCTTGTTTTGAACTTCAAGTAAAAAGAAATAATCAGAGATGTCACCTTTGTCAATGTGAGGTGAGTTGTAAGAAGAGTTGGATGTGAAAGTGACATGTGGAGAGCAGTCAAAGGGAGCTAGGCCAAGAACCAAATTTGAGTGATGACAAGGAAGGGATGCAGTTGTCCTTTGTCAGCCTCCTGGATGCCAAGACCCTTTCTATCCTTTAGCTACCAGAGGTGATAGAGTAATAATAAATATATTATTTAATAAATGCAGCATAAATCCGTAGAATACTTGATTAAGCTTATTGCAAGGTTAAATGGTTTGGTTATTTATTATTGTTTTGAATCAAATTGATTATTAAATATTTGTAGAGGGGCCACAATTATATTGGGGATCTTTAACACCTCTCTTCAGGGATTTCAGTATGAAAACACGTAGTCCTGGTTACTTTGGGTTCTTTAGTTAAAGATTATTATACCCAAAGATAATATGTATATAAAATACACCATGGAGTGGTAGGGCCTTGTAGCCAAGCTACCACGACAGAGAAAGGATAATAAGACTCACTGGTATATTTATTAATACTTTGGGTATCTGTTTGAGACGTGTACTGATGGGTTAAACCTGTATACTGGGGTTATAAGGTTGTTCAGCAGTTTAGAATTGATAAAAAGAGGTTGAGGACATATATTACTGATCAGAAATTGCCATAAATCACTTACTTATCTCTTATAAGTACTTGATTACCTTGGCACGGCTTCTGGATATGAATATTATCTGCGGTCTCTCCCCATCAACATCCTCAAAAGAGCTCTTTATTTATAGCTTTTGGAGTCCCAATATAGTCCTTCTGAGGGTTGTAGGTGCTCAAAGGGATGGAAACTAAGGCTAGCAGGGTAACACGGGGGGTTGCCAGTCATGTGTTCTTGGTGCTATAGCCCGGGTAGCATCTAATTCCTTAGGGTATGGGAATTATTCTACCTTATAATGGACATTAAGACGTGTGAATAACACTAATCTGTCCTATTATGTATTATTTAATTAATTATCCTTAGTATATGTTCTCAGTAATTTAATAACTATATTATTAGACATCTCTAAGGGACATTTTGATGTCAGGTAAGTTCTCATTATGTATTATATAACTGGAGTAAAAAGTCATAATATTGATTTTACCTCTTTATTTCGAGTTCCAGTGATTTGTTAAGATAATTACTTAAAAACATAAGTCATGAGAATTCATGTAATATTATTACATCATTATCTTCCTTAATATGTCACGAAGACATTGATGTATAGCAATTCTCATAAAAGATTATTAAAGTATTTTAATATATTTTTTAGAAGTTGTCATTTGCTTATTTTCGACATTCTTGGTACTTTACATTATATCAAGTAAAAATACGTGTGTAAGGATTATTTATGTATTTTTATATAATATTATGTATGTTTAGACAGTTTACTATCCACAGGAACCTTTATTACATATGTAGAAAGTTCCAGTGTATGTTGTAGCCTGTTTACGCGGTACCTGATGCCGCCTGTCACTCTGTCAGCCCCTAGTCCCGTGGCTGCATACTTGTCAGAGGCCCGGAGCTGCTTACACGACCTCAACGGGTTGACATAGCTGTATCTCAGCCCCGCGCGTGTGCTTTGGCTGCCGCGGCTGCCGTGCGGAAATTGTGACAAAACACATTTCCGCCTGTAAAACTCCTAAAATATACACAACACCTCAATTCTGACTGAATTTTAGGTGTGAAACCTATACGTGAAAATGTGTGTGGAATAATTAATTGGCCAAAAAGCTCAATACTGGAGCCGTTGTATTTTGGTTTTTCTTTCCAGTAATATATTTAAAAATTATAAGGAGTTGGATTTCAAGGGTGGGGTCAGTGAGTGACCCTAACCTAAATTTGGGTGGAGAACCCATTTCTGTAATAATATTTATGGTTTTCCTACTCCTTCTTAGTTAATTGTATTATTATTATTTTTATGTTATTTTTGTTACTTTTGCAGCTTGCTCTGCAATAGTAGCAAGCTGACATCCTTGATTATTTTACCGTTTTCATTTCAAACAGAATTCTGGCCAAATTGCAAAACATTTGTCCTAAAATTCAAGAGAATTTGTCTTCCTTAAGATTTAGAAAATCATACTCTTCAGGGGGAAAATTGAATAGATGATTTCTTCAAATAGCATCCAAATGAACCAAAGGGGGTGAATTTATTTTTCCCATGCAATTTCCCACATTTTTCCACCCCAAGATCTTGAGGGACCAAAAGTTTTGACCAATTTGTTTTGACTGGTGAAGGAAAGTTGTCACAAAGTTTATGCCCTTCTGGTCTTGGTCAGAAAGTTTATCCAATGGGAAAAATTCAATTACTGCAACAAGACCCTTGTGATCAGAATTATTGAGAAAAATCACTTTGCCATAGCTGAAGAAATGGAATTGATTGATTGTCTGCTTGCATGTTCAAACTCAGAAGGTCAGGGTTTTCAATTGTTCTTTTTGTTTTCAGCAGTGATGGCGGGATACAGATCCAAAGGGCTGTAGTTTCCATCCAGACCATACAACTGTTTTGTTGATAGCCCCCCTCTGCAAGTTCCAAAGAGATTTCCCAATGCCCTCATTTGATCTCTCTTTTGCTTCAAAGTCCTCTGCTTGCAACCTCTCTTTATTTTTTTCTACCTCATCTCCTTCCATTGTGTTCCCTCCCAGGCAAATTCTCCCCTTGGGGTGAGGATCAAGAAGGGATTCAATTTAGAGGGGGAAGCAATGAATTGAAGGAAAAGCCATCAATAAAGGATTACCAAAAAAAACATCAGTTACGTGATCACAAAAAAAAACTACTGGGTGCAAACAAATTGGGCTGGGCTTTTTACCAAAAAAAAAAAAAAAAAGTCAAGTCATCCACAAAAAAAAAAAAAAAACCTGGGTTTGAACAAATTTGGGCCGGGCTATGGGTGCTAGGGAGGATGGGGCCGGTGGCAAGGGAGGGGGGGTGTCTTTGTTGGCTGGGAAGGAGGGCTTGGGGGGGGGCCCTGCTGCAACCAAGAGGGAGGGAGGGGCTGGCAGTGGGGGGCGGGCAAGAGGTGAATGAAGGGGGGAGGCAGGGGCTGGAGTAGCAAAGGGGGCCAAGCAAGAAAGCAACAGGGGGGAAGGGGTTGAAAGAAAGCACAAGCAAGAGGGGGCCTCCAGCAAGGGGGCAAGCAACCAAGAAAGCAAGAGGGGGGGTGGCAAGCAAGCAAGCAAGAGGGGGGGCTGGCAAGCAAGTGAGTGAGAGGGGGGGCTGGCAAGCGGGTTGGTGACCAAGCAAGCAAGCAAGAGGGAGGGGGCCAGCAATCAAGCAACAGGGGGTGGGGGGGCCAGCACCAAGCAACAGTGGTGGGGGGATGGCGTCAACCAAGCAAGGGGGGGGGGGAAGCAAGGGAGTGAGAGGGAGATAAAAAGAGGAGGGAGGGTCCCAAGTCAGCAGGAATGGTTGAGAGGGAGGTGAAAGAAGGATGAGGATGGAGGGGGGGGGGGAGCTTACCTGGGGTGCCAACCAAAGAAGGAGTGGAGGTGATGGGGGGTGGGGAGGGTGGTGGGTGAGGGGAAGGGTGAGGGGAAGGGTGAGGTGGAGGTGGTGTGAGGTGGAGGTGGTTGGTGAGGAGGAGGAAGGAGTGGACCAACCAGTGGATTGGGTCGGGTGAGCTGGGTGGTTTGGAAGTTTTGAGTCTGTTTTGTCTAAGTTCACCCCACCAGAAGAGAAAAAAAAAAACTCAGCCTAGGAAGCTTGGGTGAACAACAAAAACCAAAAAATATGGTGAAGAGATTTTTTACCTGATTTGAAATCAAACATTACTCATCAAAGCAAGCAAGGGTAAGAGGAAGAATCTGTTCTATCATAGAAGAAGATGAGGGAAAAGATGAGGCAGGGATGACTTGAGGCAGATTCAGAATATTATCTTCAAATATTTTTTCCAATTCATCTTTGATGTTGGCCAAAGGATTGTGAAGGATTACACAAGTGATAATCCAGTTGATTAGGAACTTCATTTCTTGGGGCTTTGAAGCTGGTTTTTAATTTCCCTTAAGCTGGCCCATCTTCCTTTCAGGACTCCTATGCAATGCTCAATCCAAACTTATGATTGGGCAAGATGATAGTTGAAATTAGTTTTTCCTTGATTTTTAGATGAAACATTCTGGTAATCTGGAACCACATATTTGCCACTAGCATAAGCTTAATTGGAAGAAGTTATTAATATTGGTCAAAGTATTTCTTTGGTTTTTGGGAAATTGGCATCCAATTGAAAACAGATGAATCATGAAAAGAACCCAGAAGGCCAGCATGGAGGGATATGAATTTCTTTTTGTTATCAAAAACAAGTTGTAGTTCCATGGAGTATCTAAGTAAACAGATGCAATGTATTTAGTCAGTGTGTGATCAAAATTTTTCTCAAAGTCATTGGAAAAGAAAGGAATCAATTGCCTCTTTTTCCAATCAAAATAGTGGTTTCCATCTAGCTTGGGTTTTTGACTCAAGGGGATGGTGGTTCCATCAACAAAACCAATGCAACCAGGGAAGCCTTCAATCTCCATTACTTGATATATCTCCTTGTATTTTTCTTTTGTTGTCAAAGAAAGAACTGAGCAAAGGGAAAGATAGGATATCAATAATGACTCTTTTGGTGTATGAGTCAATGGTTCCATTACCAACTGAGAATAGATTTTATAATTCATGAATTGCTGCTGCATTTACATTTAATCCCAATCTAAAAAGAGCAATGGCCAGTTGGATAGCTGGATTCTGTTGAGGATTCTGAGAATTTTTCTGGAAGATGTGGTGGTCTTCAATCATCTGCAAAAGTTTTATGAATGAAGGCAAGAGAGTTTGGAACAGTTTCTGGAAGCTTAGGTTGGGGAGGAGATGAAGCTTTTCCCTTTCATACATAGGGTTGTGGAGAGTTTGTCCTCTTGGAATCATGTATTGATTTTTTAATAGAGCATTCAAAGCCAACCAAGTTGATTCCAAATTGGAGTCTGAATTGGAGTCTGAATGAAAGTCAAATACTAACAAAATTTTAGTCAGCTTTTTTGCATTTTAAAAATGCTGCAGGGAAGTTTGATTGGACATGTTGAGAAAGATGGTGATTGATGTGAGGTGATGAGATGATGATGGGATTTACTTGAAGATGGAGATTTGAAGAGATAGAGATGTGAAGCAATGGAGATATGAAGCAATGGAGATGAGATGTGTGTGATGCAATGGAGATGGGATTGGTATGGATTTACTGAGGTGGAGGTGTGGATGGGTGTTTTGGATGTGATGGATGGCGGATGGATGATGATGATGCATAAATGGCAGGTTTAATGAAGGGTTTGATGTTTGAAATCCACCATTTTCATGAAACCTGCCATGTTGAAATACACTGTTAGAATTCTAGTCTTATGTTGTGTTGCCTAATAATAGAGTGAAACCATTCATTAAGGTTTATATTCTTTTTTTATGCTCTAATTGTTATGTCTAGTGTGATCTCTATAATAAGCTGTTAGTCTTATTTACAGTTTCATCTTTATCTTAACCTACAGTGGCTATTGCCCTAAGTATGTCTGTCTAGTGAAGTCTCTATGTTGGTCCGGCAGTATCAACTCTAGTTCTTTCTTTATCTTTCATCTATAGCGGCCCACTTACTAATATCCATATTCATCTTACCTTATCCATTATTGTTTCATTCATCTTGTCAACAACATGTCAGCCTCAATGTACTTAGTCTATTTAAGCTGCTGGTTTCCAAGTCAATGAATCCTCATCTGTTCTTTTTTACTTTGAACCAGAGTGCCCCTCTCATGACTCCCTAGATCTGTTCCTCTTGATGTTACAAAGACTTCATACCATCTTCTTCAACCATATCACCGGGGCATCTAACTCAAACTTCATCATACACCAGTCAGGGGATATGTTTATTTCAGAAAATTGCCATTCAAAATGGCGTGTTTTGTCAAAAAAAAATGGAGGGTTTCTAATGGCGGGTTTGCTAACTCTGATACACCCTATCATTATCTATTTTATTATATGGTTGTTTATTTTATTTTTGATTTATTTTATTATTATTTATTTTATTATTATTTATTTTATTATTATTTATTTTATTATTATTTATTTTATTATTATTTATTTTATTATTATTTATTTTATTATTATTTATTTTATTATTATTTATTTTATTATTATTTATTTTATTATTATTTATTTTATTATTATTTATTTTATTATTATTTATTTTATTATTATTTATTTTATTATTATTTATTTTATTATTATTTATTTTATTATTATTTATTTTATTATTATTTATTTTATGATTATTTATTTTATGATTATTTATTTTATTATTATTTATTTTATTATTATTTATTTTATTATTATTTATTTTATTATTATTTATTTTATTATTATTTATTTTATTATTATTTATTTTATTATTATTTCTTTAATTATTTTTTATTTTATTATTATTATTTATTTTATTATTATTTATTTTATTATTATTTATTTTATTATTATTTTTATTATTATTATTTTTATTATTATTATTTTTTTTATTATTATTTATTTTATTTTATTGTTATTTACTTTACTTTATTATTATTTATTTTAATTTATTTTAATTTTGAATACTCTTGTATAGGTAGATGGATCAATAAATTTCAAGAAAATAAATGAAGATAAAAAATCCCAAATAAACAATCAACATAATAACAAGAAATTGAAATATAAATGAAGGTGAATCTGTTATCAGTTTTTTGATTGATGATCATTGTAAATTAATTTTGCTGAGAAAATCCAAAAAAAGAGAAAAAAAAATTGTGGAGGTATGAAATTCTTCTAAGTCATTAACCAGACCAGACTTCCTGCTTGAGACTTGCTGCCAACCTATCATCCAATCTTTCCCCCCCTAAAAAAATAAACAAAACAATAAATGAATAATAAAATGAATAAACAAGTCAAAATCAGGAAGAGAATTACCAACAAAAACAAAAAAACATCAATGTTCAAAATATCATCCATTCCAGATGACCCAGACAGACATCAGATGACTGAGAATAAATAAAAGTGTTTTTTTTTTAAAAAAAATAATATAAGTGCCTTGAACTCAAAAATCAAACCAAGTCATTCTTCCTTTTGTCCTGGGATTAGAAACTTGATGCTTTGATCTTTTTTGTTGAAAGTTAAGAATCATTGAACCAGGGGTGGATTTAACTTTTCATGTTTTTGAAATCTTCAGGATAAATTTTTTTCAGTCATTTTTTTTTTTTGGATTTTATCTTTCTTATCTTTTTTCTTTCTTTGAGAAATCCTTTTAAAAACTCTTGTGATCTGATGGTTTCTCAGTAAAAAAAAAAAAAAATCAAGATCAAGTTTGAAGTAAAATTAACAGGGTTTTTAAAGAAGCTCAAAAGATGGATTTCTCAACACAATTGATTGGTGAAACCTTATATCCTGAGTTATTATTCATTCTTTAATCTCACAGAAAAAAAATACTGGTTCATCAACAAATCCAGTCTAAGGCTGCTCTTAATGAAAATCTCTTTATTTTAGACTCAATATGAGGGCTTGTACTTTCCATCACTGAACGTCAACTCTCTTGGACTTTTTATGGTTGGTTCATGAGATGATCTCATCATTAATGCCCAAGGTTGTCAATTGGTTGATGATGGAAGGGTCACCACACTACAATGAAGCCTACCAAGGAAGATGATTGGTACACTGATTTGAATGTCCAATCAATCCAAAAGTCTTTGACACTAGTCAATTTAATATTTATTTTTCAAAAAAGAAAAAAAAAAGAAATAAAAGATCAAACAAAAAAAGAAAAGAAAAGAAAAGAAAACAAGAAAACAAGGAAACAAGAAAAAAGGGGAAGGGGGAAAAAAAAGAAGGGGAGGGGGAGTTCCAATGGCAAGACTCGTTATCTGATCCAATTTCAATCTTAATCCCAAGGTTCCTTGTTGTGATCATCTTTGTGTCCCTGATGATGATAATCATTGATAGATGTCAGTGGGATCAAATACACAATGGTAGATCTATGATGAGGTCAAGCGTCTTTTTATAAACCCTTCATCAATCATTGGCTTGAAGCGCAGGTATCCCAACCCCTTTATCCTTGTAGCACCCAACAAAACTAAACTAATATTGCTCAATGGGACTCAATAAATGCATCAAGCATGTCCCACTCATCCGTTGGTTGTCCAAATCATCATCACATTGCTTTTTTTTTCAGATTTTTATTTCTTCCTTTGGCTCCGGCAGTGATGACCCACTAGATCAAGATTGGATAAGCCATGACCCAAAATGTACTTATTCCATGTTTGTGTTGGATTATAAAAACACTTGTGAACTAGTGAGAATGAGAACAACCGCAGCGGAGGAAGAACAGGGGACCATACATCATCTATGGGGATCCTTTTGATTTAATCATGTGTTGGATGGTGGATGGATGATGATAAATAAATGGCAGGTTTGATGGCTTTTTCATGTTTAAAATTGGCCATTTTCATGAAACCCGCCATTTTGAAATACACCAGTTAGGGGGTATGTGTATTTCAGAAAACTTCCATTAAAAATGGCGGGTTTTCTCAAAAAAATGGGGGGTTTGCTTAATCTTATACACCCTAATTGTGATAAATTAACAATACAATATGGGTTCATGTTGATGGATTTTTTACAATGAAGATTTTCAATTAATATTACATGAATTTTTTATTGTTTTATTTTGGAAAAATTATATTTTTCATTTATTGTATTGAATATTAATCCAATTATAATTTCACAATTATGAGGCAGTTGCGTTACATGAGGAATTCAATTATTTGTAAAGTATAGGAAACAGGGACCTTTTTAAATCTTTGGCCATTGGGAAATTTTTTCTTTTGTTTTTTGGCTCATGATTCAAAATACTCATGGTAGTGGAAGTTCATTTTTTTCAATTAAAATCTATCCCAACTCACAAATTTCTCAATTTCTCAATTTTTTAATTTTTTAATGATTCAATTTTGCAATTTTTTAATTTTGGGCACTAATTTTCTGCGGGACGCAATGCTTGAAATCATGGATTTTTACATCTTTGCGACATAACTTCTGCCCCAAAAAATACTTTATCTCACAGAGGTTTCATCAATTAATTATTTTGAAATTTTGACACTGCAGTGCTGTAGATGGGTGTTTCAAAATCTAAGAAAAATAATTTGGTAATTTTTTGGGACATTAGAACACCTTCAAAATTCCATTCAAAAAATGAAAAAAAATGAGAAAAAAGAAAATTCTCATTGCATTTTTGGATCCCCTTCCTTGCCTTTTAAATTGAACTATTTTGGTTATTTAAGTTCTTAGAAATTTGAATAAAAAAGAAATCAGATTTTTAATATGGGTAATGTTAAATTCACCGCTCATTGAGCCCTGTACACAACTATATACACGGCCCAATGGGCTGTTGTGGAGCCCCATCCTGGACACCCTGGCCAGTGCGGAGATTTTAATTTTTTATGATTTTTCCTTATCATCATTCATAGGTATCATTTTTAAAAAAAAAAAAAAAGAAAAAAAAAGAAAAACCATCCATCACCAATCCCATCCATCATCTCATCCCATCATACCCACCAATCATCTCTCATCAATTGACTCAAACAATTCTGTCAAGTTGATCTGCACCTTTTGGGATGAGAAGAACCTCTACATCCTCATGGAATTTGTTAAAGTCATGATATCATCTATTGTGACTGCAAACCTGAGAACATCCTCATCGCCTCTAACGGTTATATCAAACTCATTAATTTTGGGTTTTCCAAACATCTCAAGGATAACAATCAAACGTGGACGTTATGTGGGACCCCAGAGTATCTAGCCCCAGGGATCATTCAATCCAAAGGTCATGGTAAAACGGTCGATTGGTGGGCCTTAGGGATCCTGACCTACAAGATGTTGGCCGGTTATCCTCCCTTCTTCAACCATCAACCATTCCTGGATCCTACGATGACCACCACTCATCAACCTTCCAACGTTCCCTTTGGGATCTATGAAAAAATCCTGGCCTGTGGTCTCAAGCCCCCCATCCCCACCGCCATTGACCAAGTCGCCGGCTTGCGTTGTCAACTTTGAGATCAGTTCCAGGATCTCAAGGACTACATCAAGGTGGATTCACCCTTGCAGATTCCCTCGCTCCCTCCCATTGATCCTCCCAACCCCTTCAATTGTTAGTCATCAATACCAATATCCTCATCAGTCATCTGAGCCTGATCAAATCGCTCGCCAAACACTTCATTTGGCCGTCTCAAGCGGCCGTCTACCAATCCTTTCCACCTCTAGCTTGCTGGTCTCACGCGCGGCTGATCTGTTGCCTGCGCGGGTCTCTCCTGTTGCCGGTGCCCGTCAGACACCTGCCGGCGGTCATCCGCGGTCTTGGCAGTTGCCCGGGCCCATCAGGATGCCCGCGGGCGTCCCTCCTTGGGTTTTTTTGTCTGAGTGCTTGTTTGTTTCTTTTTCTTCCTTTGTTTTCTCATGACAATGATCCTTAAAAAAAAAAAATTCTTTCCGCTCTATTTGTAAATCTCTCTTGTAAATAGTCTACAGGCCTCTGGTCAATAAAAGGAGGGGCTCTCCCCTGCTTTTTCTGGAGGGGATCATATCATTATCAGATATCAGCATAGAAATTAATCCAAGGGAGTGTGTGCTTGTGTCCCCCCCATCATCATGAAATTTGAATCCTGATCCTTATCCTGGGTATATCTCTGATTGCCCCCTGATCCATCTTTGACCCTGAGTCTTTGCCCCTCTGTGGCCTGATCCTTATCACCAACCAATAGCCTTGCTGGTTGAAGAAAGATTCTGTCTGTTGGAATTTTTGAGTGTGTCATACCACTCCTTGATCCCTTTCTCTGACCATACTGGTCGTGATCCCTGATCACCTTTCTGGAGCCAATCACGATTTTGAAGAGGTCTTATTAAGCTTAAGACCTGGAGTGTTATACCTCCCCTTAGCTTCTTTGGAGTTGCATTCTGCCAGCCTACTCTTGAGTCCCTTTAGAAGTGTTGAGGTTATCCTTGCTTCAAATCAGTTACTGTTTGTTTTAGAGCTTCTTAAACATTGTGCTTTGTCTTGTACAGCCACCCTCAGTTATCTGGTACCCTTCAAGCGCTTGATTGCGGAGAGTTGGGCAGGTTCATTGAGAACCTGAAGGTTGCTTGGGTTTGAGTTGATCATCCCCAATCTTCTGCTGACGACTAGAGTTATTAGCTTGTGGGCGTTGTTTACATAAAACAGCTTTTGTTCTTTGAACTCTAAGAAGAATTTAACTTCTTTTGTTCAAGTTTTTCCCGGCATAATCTTGTCTCAGATAGTGCTGTTCCCTCGCTACCAAACTATTATCATCCTTATCCTCTACTCCTTGATTCCTTATTTACCAGGTTCTGGACCTTGATCTTGGTTACATCTAAATATTTTTGTAACACTCAGGAGGGCAGCCTAAACAGCACCTTTCCCTTCCACAGAACTGCCAAGGCCTAGCACTGTTTGGATTCTTACACCGTGTGACATGCTAAACAGCTCAAATGGGCCATGTGGCATGCTACACGCCTCAAATGGGCGGTGTGGCATGCTACACGCCTCAAATGGGCGGTGTGGCATGCTACACGCCTCAAATGGGCGGTGTGGCATGCTACACGTCCCATTTGAGTTGTAGGGCACGCTTAACAACTAAAATGAAGTTGTTTAGCCTTCACTAAATAATAAATAATGAATAATAAATTATATATTATAAATTATGAATTATGAATTCTAAATTCTAAATAATAAATAATAAATAATAAATAATAAATAATAAATAATAAATAATAAATAATAAATAATAAATAATAAATAATAAATAATAAATAATAAATAATAAATAATAAATAATAAATAATAAATAATAAATAATAAATAATAAATAATAAATAATAAATAATACATAATAAATAATACATAATAAATAATAAATAATAAATAATAAATAATAAATAATAAATAATAAATAATAAATAATAAATAATAAATAATAAATAATAAATAATAAATAATAAATAATAAATAATAAATAATAAATAATAAATAATAAATAATAAATAATAAATAATAAATAATAAATAATAAATAATAAATAATAAATAATAAATAATAAATAATAAATAATAAATAATAAATAATAAATAATAAATAATAAATAATAAATAATAAATAATAAATAATAAATAATAAATAATAAATAATAAATAATAAATAATAAATAATAAATGATAAATAATAAATAATAAATAATAAATAATAAATAATAAATAATAAATAATAAATAATAAATAATAAATAATAAATAATAAATAATAAATAATAAATAATAAATAATAAATAATAAATAATAAATAATAAATAATAAATAATAAATAATAAAAAATAAAAAATAAATAATAAATAATAAATAATAAATAATAAATAATAAATAATAAATAATAAATAATAAATAATAAATAATAAATAATAAATAATAAATAATAAATAATAAATAATAAATAATAAATAATAAATAATAAATAATAAATAATAAATAATAAATAATAAATAATAAATAATACATAATAAATAATAAATAATAAATAATAAATAATAAATAATAAATAATAAATAATAAATAATAAATAATAAATAATAAATAATAAATAATAAATAATAAATAATAAATAATAAATAATAAATAATAAATAATAAATAATAAATAATAAATAATAAATAATAAATAATAAATAATAAATAATAAATAATAAATAATAAATAATAAATAATAAATAATAAATAATAAATAATAAATAATAAATAATAAATAATAAATAATAAATAATAAATAATAAATAATAAATAATAAATAATAAATAATAAATAATAAATAATAAATAATAAATAATAAATAATAAATAATAAATAATAAATAATAAATAATAAATAATAAATAATAAATAATAAATAATAAATAATAAATAATAAATAATAAATAATAAATAATAAATAATAAATAATAAATAATAAATAATAAATAATAAATAATAAATAAAAAATAATAAATAATAATAAATTATTCATCATAAATAATAAATAATAAATAATAAATAATAAATAATAAATAATAAATAATAAATAATAAATAATAAATAATAAATAATAAATAATAAGTAATAAATCATAAGTAATAAATCATAAATAATAAATAATAAGTAATAAATAATAAATAGTAAATAATAAATAATAAATAATAAATAATAAATAATAAGAAATAATAAGAAATAATAAGAAATAATAAGAAATAATAAGATATAATAATAAATAATAATAATAAATAATAATAAATCATAATAGATCATAATAAATAATAATAAATAATAATAAATAATAATAAGTAATAATAAATAATAATAAATAATAATAATAAATAATAAATTATAAACTGTAAATTACAAATTATATGGAGTAGTGTATGAGCCCCCACGCTTTTAGGGGCCCTACACGACTCCCACAGGCCGTGTGGGGCTCTAAACAGCCCTTACATGCCTGAAGCCTTGTACACAGCTCCCACACGACTGGAGCCATGTACACGGCTCCCAAACAACTGGAGCTGTGAATTCAAAATCATTCTTTTAATATTCATTATTTATTTTTGTATGTTTTATCAAACCTTAAAAAATTCATTCTAAAAATCCAAAAATTCAAAAAATCCAATTTCTCATTTCACTTTTGGATCCTTTCATTTCCTTTTTAATTGATTAATTTTGGTAATTCAAGCTCTTGGAAATTTATAAAAAAAACAGAGAGATTTTTGATACTTTTTTATGGATTCTTTCTATGTATTCTTACAACTTTCACTAAAAAAACTCAAAGATTTCAGAAAAATACCAAATTTCTCATTGCAATTTTGGATCTTCTTCTTTTCCTTTTGAATAATATTTTTTTGATTTGATATTTTATAGATTTAATCAAAAAATTAAAAGTATTCTTACATTTTTTACCAATTTTTTGGATGTATTCTTGGCCTCCAGAAAATTGAATCCAACATGAATAGACTTCACAATAACATATCCAATTCAATTTTTTTTTTCACATGTGGAATAAAAATTTCCCCCAATTATCTTTTAAATAAAATTGAAAAAGTATTAAAAGATGAAGCTGAAAAACTATTCTGAATGGTTTTCACATTTCTTCAACTCAAATTATCTCTCACAATGAAAATAATTCCAAAGAAAAGGGATTTTCTGTCTGCATTTATCCTTTTTTTATTTTCTTTCCAAGGAAAAGATGAACAATAAATGGAAACATTCAAAGGTTCATATTAAAAATTACTCCTTGAAGCTTTCAACTATTCATGAGTGAAAGTTTGACTTGAGATGTGAAAAAACCATTAGGGCCTATCAAAGTTTGAAAACCCACCATTAGAAACCTGCCATTTTTTTTCAGACCCGCCATTTAAAATGGTGGGTTTCCAAAATACACATACCCCCTAACTTGCGTATTTCAAAATTGCGGGTTTCAAACATCAAACCCGCCATTATCATCTATACACCATCCATCACATGCAAAACACCCATCCACACCTCCACCTCAGCAAATCCATACCAATCACATCTCCATTGCATCATACACATCACATCTCCATTGCTTCACATCTCCATTTCTTCACATCTATATTTGCTTCACATATCACTTCATGTCTCCATCTCTTCAGATCTCCATAACATCACAAACATCCCATTGCATGCAAAACACCCATCCACACCATCAACTCAGCAAATCTGTACCAATCCCATCTCCCTTGCATCACCCACATCTCATCTCCATTTCTTCACATCTCCATTTCTTCACACAAATCCCAAAATCATCTTTCTTATCATTTCCAATCAAAATTCCCCCCAGCAATTTGAAAATGCAAAAGAGATGACTGAAATTTTTTAATTTTTAGACTCTGATTCAGACTCTGATTTGGAATCCACTTGGTAAGGTTTGAATTCTCTTTTGGAAAAGCCATACTTAGTTCCACCAAGACAGATTCTACACAACCATATGTAAGAAAGGCAAAAGCTTCAGTTACTCCCCAACTTAAATTTCAAGCAACTGTTCAGAACGTTACTGCCTTTATTCATGAACCTTGTGTAGATAATTGAAGACCACCACATCTTCCAGAACAATTCTTGGAATCCTCAACTCAATCCAGCCATCCAACTGGCTGTTTCTCTTTGTAGATTATGATCAGATTGAAATGGAGCAGCAATACATCAATTAGAAAATCTGCTCTCAGTTGGTTATGTATCCATTGACTTGTAAACCAAAAGAGTCATGATTGGAATCCTATCTTTCCTTTGCTCAGTCCTGTTTTTTCAAACCCAAGAAAAAAAGCAAGGAGATATTTGAAGTAATTGAGACTGAAGGCTTTCCCAGTTGCTTGGTTCTTTTGATGGAACCACTATCCCCTTCAGTCACAAACCCAAGCTAGATGGCAACCAATATTTTAATTTAAAAAAAATTTAATTGATTCATTTACTTTCCAAAGCCTTTGATAATACACTGACTTAATAAATTTAATTAATTTGTATAGATACTCTGTGTCACTACAGCTTGTTTTTGATAAAAAAATAATTTCATATCCCTTCATTCTGGCCTTCCAGGTTCTTGTAAAAAAAAAAATTTTTCAATCACATGTGGATTGCCCAACAACCAGATAGCTACTTTGACCAAGATCAATAAATTCTGGCCAATTCAGCTTATGCTAGCGGGAAATATGTGGTTCCAGCATACTGCAATGTTTCATCCAATGATCAAGCCAAAACCAATTTCAACTATTATCTTGCCCAATCACAAGGTTGGATTGAGCATGAAATAGGAATACTGAAAGGAAGATGGGCTAGCTTACAGGAGATGCAAAACCAGCTTTAAAATTCCAAATACATGAATTTCCTCATCAACTGGATTATCACTTGTGTAATCCTTCACTACATTCTTGCCAACATCAAAGATGAATTGGATGAAATATTCAAAGAAGATATTCCCAATCCTCCTCAAGTCATCCCACTCTCATTTTGCACCTTGTCTTCAGCCATGAGAGAGTGGATTTTACCCATCTCACTTGCTCACCTTGATGAGTAGTATTTGGTGCTTAAATAGTTAAAAAATAAAATCACACAATTCTTTTTGTTTTGTTTGTTCAAATCCTAGGCTTACTTGGTTTTTTTTTTTTTTTTTTTTTTTTTTTTTTGGTGGACTTAGACAAAAAACCAAACCATAACATCAAAACCACCCACCTAACCACACCAAAACACTGGTCCAATCCTCCTCCTCCTCACAAAACCACCCAACGGTCCACACCTCCCTCCTCCTGACCAAACCACCTCCACCTACCTTCAAGTTCACCTGGCTGGTCATCCTCCCTGTTATCCTGATTTGCTCAGCACCCCAGTTAATCCCCCCCCCCTCCTCATCCCCTTTACCCCCTCCACCTCTGCTTTGGTCCATTGGCAAGAAAAAAAACTTTGCTTGCTGGTTGGTCAATCAATTTACCTGCAAGAAATTGGTTGTTTGCTTGCCGGTCAATTGATTGGCTGGCCACAAGCAATTGATTTTTTGCTTCCCAGTTGACCAGTTGATTGGAAAGCAAAAAATCAATCAGTTTCTGGTCATCTGATTGATTGATCAGCAAGAAAACAATCAACCCCTTGGCGGTTGATAAATTGGTTGGCTGGCAAGCAATTGATCAATCAATTTGTCAAGAACCCCCAGCCCCTCTTCCACCTCCTCCTGATTGATTGGCAAGTGATTGATTGTTTGCTTGCCAATTGATCAATTGGCTAAACGCCCCCTGGCCCACTTCCTCCTCCTCCTGATTTATTGTCAAGCAATTGATCAATTTCTCCCAATCAAAAAATTGGCCAACTGCCCCTTGCCCTCATCCTCCTCCTCCTTCCTGATCATTAATAGGTGACTTTTTTTTTTTTTTTTTTTTTTTTTTTTTTTAGGACATTTCAACGGTACGGTTTTTTCATTTTATATGTTTTTTGATCATCTATTTTGCTTATACCAGACTATTGAATTTTTCTTTTTTGATTCCATGCAATGCAATCCGTCATTCCGCCCCTTTGCCCACCATTTATTGATTGCACATTCTTCTCCCACCAAACTCAGAATTTTACAACTAATGGATTTGCATCTTGATTCTCACCCAAATCAAAGTATAAAGTTTGGAGGGAAAAAGATGGAAGGAGATAGTTCAAAAAACATACATAGAAGTGGGAATAAAAGGACCTCCCAGAGAAGGAGGGCTGTAATGCGGGATAAAGAAATTGCATTGTAAGTGACTGAGGAAAAAATTAATGAAAAGGTTTTTTGGTCTTCACACAAACTACATCCCTTGGACCTGTATCCTTCCACTGTAAAGAAAAGTCAGAAACCCACCCCTGAAGAGTTGGAACAAGCCAAACAGAAGATCAACTTCTCCATTTCTTCAGCTCTGGAAAAGTATATGTTCAAGATTGATTGGATCATGAGGCTATGGTTTCAATCATCAAATTTGTCCCTTTGAATGAAATCTCTGAGCAATAGAAGAACAACATCAAATTAGTAACACCATTCCTTCACCAATCCAAAAAAATTTTCAACACTATTGGTCCCTCAAGATCTTGGGGTGGGAAAGCGTGAAAAATTGCATGGAAACAATTGATGGACCCTTCTGAAGCATTTGGACAATATTTGAAGAAAGATGCTTTCAAATAACCCCCCAAAGAGTGTTATTTTTTGAACCTTAGGTCTGACAAGGTCTGTCAAATATTGGGCCAAATGTTTTGAAAATTAGCCAAAATTATGTTCAATTCCAACAGTGAATCTATGATGGAAAACAATATCCCTTCCTTCTCCTCATTTGAATTTGGATCTGGCCTTACTGCTTTTGACTTCTCCCCTCACATCAACTTCACCTCAGGCTCCTTCTACAATTACCAGCATATTGAAAAAGGTGATGTCTCCTGGTATTCCTTTTTACTGGTGGTCCTAACCAAAACATCAAATGGACCAATTATTGAAAATGATGAAGAATATGAAGTATCCAATGGCCAATTTTTATTCCCAGACTTGGGTTTTGGGATTGATTTCAAACAAAAGGGAATTGTCAAAATGGTTTGGGCAGAAAAAAAGTACAAGCACTGTGATTTTCCTGCAGTGGATACTGCCACCCATACTAGGATGGCCATGTTCATGCAAATAAAAAAACAAAACAAAACACTAGCAAGGACTTGATTAGTGGCAAAATATACCTTAGGGAAAAATATAAATAAAAATAAAAAATATTTGTTCATTGGTGGTAATAAAAATACTCTCAAACATTGTTGCAATCAAAAATAATTTTTTTGTTTTTATTTTAAAATTTTTTATCAAAGTAAATATATTTACAAGCCAAGAAATTGAGTAATTTCCTTTATTTAATCCAAAGTTCAAATGCTACCAATAAATGCCATGGCTACCAATAAACTTGTTAGATTAAATAACTGCCATGAGAGTGTTCATTGACTGGCGTGTGCCACCCACATCATAGAATGCTGGGATAAGTAAACCTGTTCCATGGAAATAAGCGAAATTGCTATGAATCAACCACTCCCTACTCAACAGATCACTTGGCTCCATTGGTCAGAGAATCACTCATATAAAGAGTCTGAGGTTGTGGGTTTGAATCCCAAAGTGTTCCTTTGTTTTCATATGAATTCTGACATGGTATCAAGACTTATACAGTCACCAAGACTGCAGCCTAAAAGCTGTAAAAAATTAAAATCCATCTGGATCAATGAAATCAAATGGTTGAGTCCCTGCTCAAAGCACAGAGAAGTTTTCAATTACATAATTTCCATGAGCATGTTCATTGACTGGTATGTGCCGCCCACATCATAGAATGCTGGGATAAGTACCCCTCTTCCCGGGTGATCATCCAAATAGCTATGAATAAACTGCTTTTTACTTGAAAGAGAACTTAGCTCAATTGGTAAGAGCATTAACCATATAAAGAGTCTGAGGTTTTGGGTTTGAATCCCACAGCGTTAATTTGTTTTCATATGACTTATGACAAAACTATATTTTTTTCAGTGGCTAGCCTTTCCCTCTCCTTTTTAGAGTTCATCTTGCTCTTGATCATTCTCCTTTTCCTCTTTTTGAAACTCCAGATTGTCCTGTTTCATTTGCCACTCAGCATCCAACTTTTGTTGATGAGCCAAACTCTCATCTTTACACTTTTGAAAATCCATACCCATTTGGCAATCCCACTTCTCCTTTTCAAATTGAAGTTTTTTGGATTTAATTTGTGATTTCACTGTTTTTTTGGAGGGGAATATGAATGAGCTTGATTTTGAAAGCAAGTACAATCAATCAATGAAATTACATGAATCTTCCTTCTCCATGATATCCTTGAAGCCAGAAAAGTTGAAGTTTTTCTCCCCTTTTGACGGCTATTAGGGTTGAGGTTGATGAAATTGGACGCCTTTTGCTTTCCCTTTGCAGAGGAGGCTTGTGTGGGAAGCTTTTCACTCTCATTTGAAGGCAATGTAGGAGGCCCCATTGGCTTGAGGGTTTGGCCAATCAATAATGGATAAGGCTTTTTTTTTAAAAATATAAATCTGTTGGGATTATAAAGACAGAGGAGAAAAGAACTTGGGTGCTTACTTGAGCAGATGTTGATGGTAGTGGCAATATAGGAATAACTTGCTCCTTATTGGCCAAGTCATCAAGTTCTTCCACCCCAGGAAGAGAGCAATTGAAAGAAGGAAGTGAGTGGTCCAAGGAAGGGTTTTTCAATTATGATGTAGAGGTGATTGGTGCAGTTTGCGTTGGAATATCCTCCTCCACATTGGATTGGGGCCACTCCTAGGTTTTGTGTGGATCATCATTGCTAGGATGAGCATCCCCAGCCAAGTCCTCAGCGTGGACTGAATTGAATTGTTGGGCATCAAAAGCGGCTAAAGGGGTGATGTTGGCCTTCTTTCCAGAGATTTCATCCATTTGAATATAAAAAGGACAAATGGAGTCTAAATTATCAATTACCAAGGTGATTCATTTGGCTTTATTAG
Organism: Puccinia polysora; assembly: GCA_025617555.3. Lineage (NCBI taxonomy): Eukaryota > Fungi > Basidiomycota > Pucciniomycetes > Pucciniales > Pucciniaceae > Puccinia > Puccinia polysora. The sequence continues at coordinate 22,909,665 of CM062619.1, read as the reverse complement.
AGTTGGTGATTCCAAAGTCAGTGGAGATTGACATGGAGTGGACTTTTTTGTACTTGGTTCAATAATTCTTTAATTGCACCCGCATCTGTTTGGATGAAAGATCCAGCCTACCTTTGGTTTTATTTTTCAGTTCATTGGCCATCAGGAGATAACCATTAAACATGGAGGAAGGAGGTTGGCCAACTTGTGTTTCATTCTTGTATCCAAAGAAACCATTGTAGTTGGTCAGAATTTTGAGCCAGTTTACCAGGATGATTTGATCAGCTCTCTTGAGCTGACTTGAGCCTTTGGAAGTTGATGGGGGAGGATTGTTGGATTTTAAGTTTCTGGGGGATGTCAGTCTATTTAAAAATAGTAAGAGGGATGAATTGATGAAGCAATAAAGCAATAAAACAATGAGAGTTAGGATTTCATGAAAGTGGGGATGAAGTGGGAAGTGATGAAGCAATCAGAAGATGGATGTGATGAAATTTATGAATTGATGACAGTGATAAAGCAAGGTGAGAGTGATGAAGTGATGAGGGGATGAGATTGATGAAGTGGAAGGGATGAGAGGGATCAAGTGAGAGTGATGAATCAAATTTCTGGATGAGGTTGGAGGTAGAAATTTTTCTGATGAGGTTGAAGGTTGAAAAAAGGGTGATGTTGTTGAATGAGGCCTGGTTGGGGCTTCAAAAGCCTTCAAATACTTTATTTGAAAAAAACCATTTATTTTCAGGTAACATTGACACGTCTGATGTGAAATAAGTGGGGTTTTTTGATTTTTAATGGCAGGTTGGAAATGGCAGATTTGGATTGAAACACGCCATTAAAAAATGGTGGTTTTTCTTAACTTTGATATGCCCTATTAGGGCCTATCAGATATACTAAAACCACAATTTTTTTTGAATTTTCAATGGGGGGTTTATGAAATACACATACCCCCTAACTGGTGTATTTCAAAAGGGCTGATTTCAAACATCAAATTGGCCATTTATGCACCATCATCAATCCACCATCCATGCATGCAAAACACCCTTCCACACCTCCACCTGAGCAAATCCATACCAATCCCATCACAATTGCATTACAAACATCTCATCTCTGTTGCTTCACACACATCCCATCATCATTCCAACACCCCACATCACTTTTTTAATTATTTGACTCTGACTCTGAGTCCAATTCTGAATCAAATTGGTTAACTCTGAATTATGTATTGGAAAATCAATAAATTTTTCCACAAAGACAGACTCTCCACAACCCTATGTATGAAATGCAAAAGCTCCATCTCCTCACTGACTTAAGCTCCAAGCAACTGTTCCAAACTTTATTGTCTTCATTCATGAAACTTTTGGTGATGATTGAAGACCACCACATCTTCCAGAAAAATTCTTGAAATACTCAAAGAAATCCAGATATCCAACTGGCCATTGATCTTGGTAGATTTGGATCAAATTAAAATGGAGCAGCAATTCATCAATTAGAAAATCTATTCTCAGTTGGTTATGGAAACATTGACATATAAACAAAAACAGTCATGATTGCTATCCTATATTTCCATTGCTCAGTCCTTGTTGGCCACCAAAGAGAAAGAAAGGAGATATCTCCAGTAATTGATACCAAAGTTTTTCCTGGTTGCATTGATTTTGTTGATGGAACCACTATCCCCTTGAGTAAAAAAACAAAGCTAGATGGCAACCACTATTTCAATTGGGAAAAAAGGAAATTGAATTGTTTATTTTCCAAATCCTTTGATGAGAACTTTGAAAAAAACTGACCAAATATGTTTTATCTGTTTTTGTAGATACTCTGTGACACTACAACCTGTTTGTGAGAACAAAAATAAGCTCATATCCCTCCATGCTGGCCTTCCAGGTTCTTTTCATGATTCATATGTTTTCAATTGGATTTGAATTGCCCAACAACCAGAGAACTACTTTGAGTAAGATAAATAAATTATGGCCAATTCAGCTTATGCTAGAACAAAATATTTTGTTTCAGAATACCACAATTTTTTAACGAATGATCAAGCCAAAAATGATTTCAACTATCATCTTGCCCAATCACAGGTTTGGATTGAGCATGCCATAGGGATCCTTAACAGAAGATGGGCCATATTAAGGGAAATGCAAAACCAGATTCAAAATTCCAAAGAAATGCAGATACTCATCAACTGTATTATAAGTTGTGTAATCCTTCATAACCTTATGGCCAACATCAAAGATGAATGGGAAAAAAAATTTGAAGAAGATATTCCCAATCCTCCTCAAGTCATGCGGTGTGATGACAAAATCTGGACACCCTGGACCAGATGCGGAAAATTCAATTTTTTTTTTTACAATGCTTTTATTTAGGTGTCATTCAAAAAAAAAAAAACAGGACTTTTTTTGGTTTCACTACTCTAATTTCCTTGTACTTCCAAGCATTCCTCTGTCCTAGTGGTCTAGGGCAGGCCTCTCTCAGCCTCACCATCTAGGAATCGTGTTCCATCCCTTCTTTCTTTGTTCCTCCCCTTCCTTTTGGCCAAATGCGTGGGCCAAGACCCATTTGGCCCAAACTTCCATCATCCTTCCATCTCCACCTCTACCTCTACCACCATCATGATCATCCTTGTCATCATCATTTCCATCCTCCTTGTTTTCATTCCATCAGGCTTTTACCAAGAATCTCAATTGGTTGTTTAAATCTACGCCATTTCATTCAAACCCTCAAACATTGCCATTGCTTCTTCCCCCCGTCTTTGAAAATCATTCAGATTCCAAACTCTCTCATTCCTCCTGGGCCTCCTCTCATTTTTTCTTGACCGCTATCCCCACCAATCTGCCTCCCAGAAACTTTAGTACATCTTCCTGGTCATCTTCCCTCAGCATCTCCTCCTGTGAAGATGATAATCACTTCAAAGATAGCGGTGATATTTGACTCCTTAACAATCATATCTCACTTACCGTACCACTCAAGCCGTTTGACAACCAAGTGGCGTTCATACCCCAGTATCTTGGAGTCCTAAAATTCACTTATTGAAGGATTAACCCCCCGCTCTCTGGTATCACCTCCCTCAATCCTGATCTCTCATACTCTCCATCTAAATCCTCCCATTCACCTCAACGGCGAGTTTTCCAAAACAAGTTTGGTAGAAACCGGCTTGGTGATGCCAACAAGAATGAAATACCAGAGGTGACCCTCAGTCAGAACCATCACACCCTACCTGATTAATCACTCTGGAATTGTATGAATTTTCCCTTGATCTACAATACCTGTCATGAGCCTCCAAAAACTGCTCCAGGTGTCACCTTAGGTCATCTGGATACATCACTCTCTCCAGTCTCCGCCTTTGGATCATCTTCAACTTCCATTCACCCTCCGACCTCTCTCACCCACCCATCATCATCTTCCACTCTCCCACCCCCTTCCATCTTTGGGTGGGGGTGGAAAGCATTGTACCGCCCGTGGACACCTGCGGGCGGTCTGGTTCATTCTTTTCCCACCCCTTCCGCCTTTGGGTGAGGGGTGGGTGATCCTGGTATTGTTGCGTGCGCCCGTCCACGGATTGACGCAGGAGAGGTGAAGGGATGAGAATAGATCCCAGCCAAGTCAGGGAGGCCAGATTTCCACCAGCCTGAGTGATCAAATTTTTCTGATCACCTGAAAATCAAAAAAAAAAAAATCCGCTCTATTTGTAGGATCAGTTGTACATAGTCTAACAGGGCCTCCTGCCCATATAAGGAGGGGCTCCCCCCTGCCTTTTGGGAGGGGCAGCATAGCAGCACAGGGCATCACATCATATCCTATCCTACCAGGGAGGAACATCATCATTATCACCTTGAAATACATTATCTGTGGGGTCTCATTCCCCTTCATCTGAGACTAAAATTTGGGTATATCTATGATTGCCCCTTGATCCTTTAGCCACCATAATCAAAACCCTGATCCTTGATCCTTATCACCAACCAATAGCTTTGCTGGTTGAAGAAGAATTTGACTGATTGAATTCTTGAGTGTGTTACACCACTCCTGATCCCTTTATCCAACAATACTGGTCCTGATCATCCTTTGATTATTTTTCTGGAACCAGTCACATTTGACTGAAGAGGTTTTATTAAGCTTAAAACCTGGATTTTTAAACCTCCCTTCATCTCTTTTGAAGTTGAATTCCGCCATGCTACTCTTGAGTCCCTTGAGAAGAATTGGGTTATCCTTGTTTGGATCAGTTATTGTTTTGCTTCTAGAGCTTCTTCAAACAATTAGATTTTTCTTGTGCAGCCACCCACAGTTATCTGGTACCCTTCAAATGCTTGATTGCAGAGAGTTGAGCAGGTTCATTGAGAACCTGGAGGTTGTTTGGGATTTAGTTGATCTTTCCTAAGCTTCTGCTGAATACCAGAGCTATTAGCTCGTGGGAGTTGTCACTTAAAATTGCCTTGTCTTGTTGAACTCTGAAAAATCCTTGAATTCTTCTATTCAAGTTTTCCTTGGCATCATCTGGTCTCAGATAGTGTTGTTTACCCAGCTACTGAATACTAGTATCTTTATCCTCTTACTTTTGGTCCCTTGTTTACCAGGTTCTGGACCTTGATCTTGGTTACATTTAAATATTTTTGTAACACTCAGGAGGGCAGCCTAAAAAGCACCTTTCCCCTCCACAGAACTGCCATGGCCTAGCACCGTTTTGAGTCTTACAGCAGGTCTCATCTTTTCACTCAAATTCTGCCATGAGAGAGCAGATTCTTCCCCTCAAACTTGCTCACTTTGATGAGGAGCATGTGGGTTTCAAACAAATAAAAAATAATATCACATTATTTTTGTTTTTTTGATTGTTCAACCAAGAATTGTAGGCTGACTTGGTTTTTTTTTTTTTTTTTTTTTCTGGACTTAGAAAAACCACAACAAAACCTCCACCTCATACCTCACCACTCAGCAAACCACCCACCAAAAAACCACTCAATCACTGGTCCACCTTCCTCCTCCTGACCAAACCAAAAGGTCCACTCCTCACTCCTCCTTACCAACCTGAATCACCCACCAGCTCCACCTCAATTGCTCATTCTTTGTTCAGCACCCTGGCCCAGGTAAGCACCCTCCCCACCTCCTTCCACTTTAAGCTATCCCCCCTTCCTTGCTTTTTTGGTTGTTTGGAAATTGGTCCAGTTAAGCTCCCCTCCTCCTCCTCCTTCTCATCAATTAACCCATTGATTCCCAACCATTGATCAATCTCTGCCCCTTTAGGCCATCCCCCAGTTGCTTTGCGCTTGGCACCCCCCCTCATCCTCTTCTTCATCATCCCTAAAATGGAAAGCAAACAATTGTTTGCTTGCGGTTCAATTGATTTATTTAATGGCAAACAAATCAAACCAAAAACAATAAATTTTTTGCTTGTGGTTTGATTGATTTATTGGACTGTGAGCAAACAATCCATTGATCACTTGCAAATGGCTTCCCCCTGCCCCTTCCCCCCGTTACCCTGATCTGGTTTGATTAATAAATCAATCAAACCGCAATTTTTTTTTTTGATTTTTTGCAGTTTGCTTCCCCTCTTCTCATCCTTCCCCTCAAGCTCCTTCTCTGCCTCCTCTCTGATGATTAAAAAAAGGGACTGAATATTTTTTTTTTGGGACGTAGGTTAATTGACCAATATTTTTTATTTTTTTTCATGTTTATTGATCATCTACCTTGATTATATATTATAAAAAAATAATGAATGTTTTTTTTGTGGATTCCATACAATGCAATCTGAAATTTAACCCCTTGTTCTTTCACATCCACCCTTTTCTTGAACACTCATTCTTCTCCCACTAAAATCAAAATATTGCACAACAAATTTAATCCCATCTTGATCCTCACCCCAATGGAATCATATGGCTGGCCGGGAAAAAGATGGAAGGAGATTGTTTGAAAAAAAATAAAGAGAATTGGGGAGACAAAGGCTTTCCAGAAAAGGAGGTCTCAGATGAGGGATTCTGAAATTTTTGTGCTGAGGTATAACAGAGTGAAGGGGAAAGTAGAAGGATATTATATTTAATGAGTAATGAGGAAAGATATGAAAAGAATAAGAAACATAAAAGAAAAAATTCTTACCTGAGGTAGAAAAGAGTGAAGCAGAAAGTAGAATGATGAGGAAAGGAAATCTTTCTACTTGGCGCAAGTTCTGTGCTCAGGTATAAACTAGCATTTGAGGTTTCACATGTGGTGTGACATGATAAGATTACATTGAATATTAAATAGAGAAGATGAGAGGAAGCGCTTTCTGATGACTGAGAGAGGATTTGTTGCAGACACATTGAGAGTATGATATGGAAATAGATAGATGAAGAATAGAAAGAAAGGAGAAAAAATCAGACAATGGAATAGTTGAGTGAATAAAAAAGAAGAAAAGGAAATAATGACATTTGATGAGGAGCAAGAACAGATAAAGTATATGTAGGTAGTGATACTCCAACAGAAATCTCATTGAAAGTAGCCAAGGAAGGGGTTAAAAAAACTTTGTGTGGTTTTTGAAAAAACTGTGTCCTTTGGATATATATACTTCCATTGTTAAGAACAGTCAAAACCACTCCCCTTAAGAGTTTTAAAAGGCCAAATAGAATATCAAGCAGTTCCATTTCTTCAGCTCTGGGAAAGTATATGTTCAAGATAAATCTGATTGTGAGGCTATGGTTGCAATAATTGAATTTGTAACTTTGAATAAATTCTCTGAGCAAGAGAAGAAGGACATCAACTCAGTCACAACTTTCTTTCACCAATACAAAGAATTTTTCAACAATGTTGGTCCTTCAAGATCTTGGGGTGGGAGAATGTGGGATATTGAATGGCAAAAATCAATGCACCCTTCTGAACTATCTGGAAGATATTTGAAAAAAGCCACTTTCAACAATTCCCCTCAAGAGGATTTTTTTTGAACCTTAGGTACAACAAGGTCTCTCAAATCTTAGGCCAAATTTTTTGAAAATTAGGAAGACTTGCATTGGTCCTTCAAGATCTTGGGGTGGAAAAATTTGGGATATTGAATGGCAAAAATCAATGCACCCTTCTGAACTATTTGGAAGATATTTGAAGGAAGCCCCTGTCAAATATTCCCCTCAAGAGGTTTTTTTTGAACCTTAGGTACAACAAGGTCTCTGAAATCTTAGACCAAATTTTTTGAAAATTAGGCAGACTTGCATTTGAATCCAACTGTGAAACAATGATGGACAAAAATATCCCCTCCTTCTCTTCATTGGAATTTGGATCCAGCTCTGCTGCTTTTGAATATTCCCCCCACATCACATTCACATCTGATTCCTTCTAAAAATTTCCTCATATTGACAAAGGTGACATCTCTTCCTTTTCCTTTTTACTGGTGGTTTAAACCAAAAAATAAAATTGACAAATTATTGACAACAAGGACAAATATCAAGTATCTTATGGCCAATTTGTTTTTCCTGACTTGGTTTTTGGTATTGATTTCAAAGAAAAAGGTGTTGTTAAAATGATTTGGAAAGAAAATAATTACAAGCACTGTACTATTCCTGCTGTGGAGAGTGCCACTCATACAAAGATGGAAATTTCTATTAAATTCAACAAAACAACTTGGAACACTTGCAAGGACTGAAAAAGTGGAAAAATATACTCTAGAAAAAAAATGTGAATAAAAAAAAAGAGATTTTTTATTGGTGGAGTCAAAAATAGTCTCAAACCTTGCTGTAATCAAAAATAATCCTTTTTTTTCCTTTTTGAAATTTTTATCAAATTAAATATATTTACAAGCCCAGAAATTGAGTAATCTACTGTATTTCATGAACTGTTTGACTGCTCACAATACATGCCATGGCTGACAATAAACTATCTTTTTTTCCATGGCCAGTCATTTGCTCTGCTTTTGCAGTTGCTCTTCCACTCAATCATTCCCCTTTCCCTCTTTTTGAAACTCTAGCTCTGCCTGTTCCAATTTCCACTCAGAATTAACTTTTTTTTGATAAGCCAAACTCTTGGCTTTTTGCTTTTTACCATCAATAGCCAGTTGAAGATCCCACTTCTCCTTTAAAATTGAAGTTTTTCAGATTCAATTTTTCATTTCACAGTTTTTTGGAGGGGAATGGGAAAGAGCTTTATTTTGAAAGCAAGGAGAGACAATCAATGCACTTAATTGAACCTTGCTTCTCCATGATATCTACAAAGACCGCGAAATTTGAAGTGTTCCTCCTCTTTTGACAGCTATTGGGGTTTATGTTGATGGAATTGGAGGCCTTTTACTTTCCCTTTGCCAAGGAGGTTGGTGTGGGAATGTTTTCACTATTATTTGAAGGTGATGTGGAAGGCCTCATTGGCTTGAGTGTTTTTCCATTCAGTAAAAGATGAGGCTGTTATTTTACATTAAAAATCAGTCAGAATTATCCAGAAAAGACAAGAAATTGCTTCCTTACTTGAACAGATCTCAATTGCAGTGGCAATACCAGAATATCTGTCTTCTCATTGGCCAAGTTTTCCATTCCTTTCACCCCATGAATGGAAAAATCAAAAGATGTAAGTGAGGGGTACAAGGAAGGGTTTGTAGGGTTGATTGATGCCAATTTGGACATTATTGGAGGTGGTTGAGCTGCAATATTCTCCTCCACATCAGATTGGGGTCACTCCAAGGTTTCATCAGGGTCATGGTTGCTTGTCTGAGCATCTACAGCTAAGTCCTCAGCACCAATGGAATCAGATTGTTGGACTTCAAAAGCATCTAAGGGGGTGATTTTGGGCTTCTTTCCAAATATTTTGTCCATTTTAATATAAAAAGGACAAATAAATTCCAACTTTCAACCACCAATTTGATTCCCTTGGGTTTATTGGAGTTGGTGATACCAAATACTGTGGAGATTGAAATTGAGTGGGCCTTTTTGTACTTGGCTCAATACTTCTTGAATTTCTCCCTCATCTGTTTGGATGAAAGATCCAGCATAGTGTTGGTTTTATTCTTTAGTTCATTGGCCATCAGGAGATAGCCATTAACCTTAGAGGACGGAGCTTGGCCAACTCATGTTTCATTGCTGGATCCAAATAAATTTTCATAGTTGGAGGGAATTTTGTTCCAGTTTACCAGGGTGATGTGATTGCCTCTCTTGAGCTGATTTGAGCCTTTGGAAGCTGATGGGGGAGGACTTTTTTATTTAGAGTTCCTTGGGGATGTTTTCTTTGGTGCATTGTATTTTTGAATGGACTTGTGGGGGGAGGTTTGCTGAGGGGCCATTTGAAACAAGTAAGAGGGATGGAGGGATTGAGAAATGAGAGAAATAAATAAAAGATAGTTAGCAAGTGAATAGAGCAATAAATTGATGAGAGTGATGAATTGATGAGAGCATTAAATTGATGAGAGTGATGAATTGAAAAGAGCAATAATGTGATGAGAGTGATAAAGTGACAAGGAAATGAGAGATTAAGAAACAAGGATAGAAAAGAGTCAAGATAAATGAATCAAATATTTCTAATGAGGTTGGAGGTAGAATTTTCCCCATGAGGTCAGAGGAAGAAGGTGGTGAGGTTGCAACCAGGGGTGTATGACATTGGCTGATGTTTGGTTGAGTTGGGGAAAGCCTTGAAATACTTTATCTGAAGAAAGCCACTTATTTTAAGGTAACTCTGACATTTCAGATGTGAAATAAGTGGGTTTGTTTTGATTTTTGATGGGGGATTTGGATTTAAACCCTCCATTTTTAGTGGTGGTTTTCAATCCAATTTGATTTGAACTCTTGAGATGGGTGTGTTATTTTGAAGTTTTTTAACATTGGATTCAATTTTTGGGGCCAAGAATAAATCCAAAAAATTTCAAAAATTCTAGAAATCCCTTTAAGTGTTTTATTAAATTTATAGAAGCTTAAATTCCAAAAATAAAAATTGATTCAAAAGGAAAAGAAGAGTATCCAAAAGCGCAATGAGAAATTTGGTGTTTTTCAAGATCTTTGACTTTTTGAGTGAAATTTGTAAGAATAGATCAAAAGAATCCATAAAAAATATCAAAAATATGTATTTTTGGTTTTATAAATTTCCAACAGCTTAAATTAATAAAAGGAATAAATTAAAAAGGCAAATGAATGAATCCAAAAGTTCAATGAGAAATTTTAGTTTTTTTTTTTTTGATTTTTTGAAGGAATTTTTGAAGGTCTAAGAATACATCCAAAAAATACAAAAAGAAATATTAAAAATATCTTTGATTGTTTGTTCAAATTTTTCAGAGCTTGAATCACCATAAAAATTCAATTGAAAAGGAAGGGAAAAGGATCTCAAGATGCAATGAGAATTTTGTTTTTTTTTTTTATTTTTTTAACTTTTTGAAAGGTTTTTTGAGGGTGTTCTAGTAATGCCCCCAAAATAAAAAAACAATTTTTTTTATTTTTTTATAAAAACAACCTACAGGAATTAAGTTACAAATTTTTAAAAAAAATCTTCAAAACTACATGAAATGAAGTATGTTTCTGCATGGGAGTTACATTGCGCAGACATAAAACCTCCATGATTTAAAGGTTTGCAACCATGCAAAAAGTAATTCCCTTTTATTTTTTTTATTTTTTAAAATTTTCCTTCCCCTTCCCCTTTCCCTTCCCCTTTCCCTTTCCCTTTTGCTTTCCCTTTTGCTTTCCATTTTGCTTTCCATTTTGCTTTCCCTTTTACCTTCCCTTTCCCTTTCCCTTTAATTTTCCCTTTCCCTTTCCCTTTCCGTTTCCCTTTTCCTTTCCCTGTCCCTTTTCATTTTCCTTTTCCTTTTCCTTTTCCTTTTCCTTTTCCTTTTCCTTTTCCTTTTCCTTTTCCTTTTCCTTTTCCTTTTCCTTTTCATTTTCCTTTTCCTTTTCCTTTTCCTTTTCCTTTTCCTTTTCCTTTTCCTTTTCCTTTTCCTTTTCCTTTCCCTTTCCCTTTCCCGTTGCCTTCCCCTTCCCCTTTTCCTTTTACTTTTACTTTTCCTTTCCCTCTTCCTTTTCCTTCTAATTTTTCATTTTTCATTTTATCATTTTTACTTTATTTTTTTCTTTTCTTTCTTTACTTTTATTTTTTTATTTTTTTCTCTCTTTTCCTTTTTTTTCTCTTGGGGGTATTATATTTTCCACTCACCCTGCCTCAAAAAATTTGGCACAATTATTTCCTATAGAAATCCACTCATACATCCGGAAGTTCAAAAATTGATGCACTTTTCAGATTTTAAAAAATGCACTTTTGATTTCACAGGTGTGCAGAGGGGCTTTCAAAAACCTCAAAAATGTCTCTCAGATTTCATGAAGGTTTTTAGCCCCTTCAAAGACCAACCCAAAAATTTAAAAATTTAAACAAAAATTTTTTAAAACCACCATTTTCAGCCATTCCTTAACCACACTTTATCAGATTTTTTGTATGATCTTAATTGAGATTATTTTTTTGATAAAATTGATGAACCTCAATAATAATTTATATAAAAATTTTATTCTATGAATAAAGTTTAAAATTTCTGATTGGATGTTGATGCCTTTGTTGCAGGCACAAAGAAACAAGAATAAGCACCAAAAACACCTATTATTTTGATGGAGTTAGGATATGTAGAAATATTTCCACAAAATTTTCATAAATTGAAAAATAGCAATAAACAACTACAAAAATAAATTTTCTGAATGAGATATAATATTCTTAATGTAATGTATATAAATTTGTACCAAGCATAGAAAAATATAACAAAACACATCTCATACCTATCTGTTGAAAGTAAGTTGAATTTAAGGTCTGCTTTAGAGAAAAAAAAACAACATAAATTACAGAAAAAACAAGGGAACTGATTTATTCACAATGCAAGGTTGTGAACAGGTGTGAAACACCCTTTGAAGCCAATTTGAGTTTTGCACAAAACCCTTCACAACATGCACAACCCCAAAAGAGGTCACTTAATCCTTCTTTGCAACCAATTTGGGTTGCAAACAAGGGTTCAAAATCCAAATGTGTTTTGAATCAGTAGTATGCAACCCTCCAAGGGTTGGGTGTGTTGTTTGCAACTCATTTGCGGCAAAAAGGCCCCAAATGGGACATTTTAAGGGGTAATTAGGGCAACCTAGGCACCCCTGAACCACATCTGAGCTCCATGAATCCAAATTTGGTTATGCTACATACATTGTGGGACTATTGCAACACAAAAACAAGCTTTGAAATCAAACATTCTACCTATTGGAAAAGGGTACAAACTCTTGTCCCAGAACATACACAATAATTGCCTGTTGGATAATTTTGTTTTTCTCAACCAAAAAGTGGTTACAGTTTGGAGTTTTTGAAACAGTTGAATTGTATAATGAATTTAATTGAGATTTATATTGGATTATAGCAACAGTGACAAGCCCAATCCCCCTGGATTCAATGTGGCTGCATTGAAGGACTTAATTATTGATATTTATGTTATGAAAGATGTGTGAGCTAGGTTTTTGGGAAATGAAACATTGGAAGCCCCAATTGCATCCTCATCTAGGGTTACAATTGAGGATGAAGATATTTCACAACTGGAATTTACTGGTGGTGGTGGGAAACATTTCATGTGCGATTTGATTGATTTGATTTGACAGAAACTAATGTAAATATTTAACTATTGGGTTCCAGAAGGCTTTGACCCTCATACAGTGAGCGCCATTCCTAGTAGGGAAAAAGCTGAATAATTTTTAAAAAATGGGCATCCATGCATGTCTACACTTTGAAAAAATTGAAGTCAAAGAAAGAAAAATGCTTACACCTAGAATGCAACAGGATTGGAATGTATTCAGGGTCATTGCTCACTAAACAGAAAAGAAAAACTCACACAAGGAAGTTTGGGTGTAAATTCATGATCTGTGCAAGTTACACAGTAGCAGATCTTACATGGCGCCTCCCTATTATAAATGGTTAACAGAATTTCAAGCCACCTTCAAATCACTCAGTGAATGCTCAACTGAGGAGAATCTCTGGTGTGGCTTTAGATCAACTTAAGGAAGGCATTCAAGATGGGCTAAATACAATTCAACTCAAAGGTAAATTGAGAAAGATTTGCGGTTGATAGGAATTTTACAATAGAACAATCTATAACACTAAGCACAAGGTTAAGGCAGCAGGACTGAACGGTAAAAGTTTTATTGATGTGATATTCAAAAACCTCCAGGATAATTGGTGGGTTTTCAGCACAAAATTCAGTGGAGAGGGTCACTTAGAGGCCCTTTTCTTGGCTCATTTTGATTCTATAAATATTTTGTTAAATCTTTACTACCTACGTGATAGATGACCACACGGCTGACCGCACACAGAAGCTCTAAGAGTGAAGGTACTCCAAATGTAGTTACTTCTCTCCATCACAACTTAACTTGTCTGGTTAACCCAAAGGCGGGAAGGGTATGATCTCCACCACTCAGAGATGAATCTGGTGATTCATTCTCCACTCATCTCTCAAATCTCTTGTTCTTGCAGACTCATAATCATCTATTCCTGCTTCTTTTATTCTCACTCATATTGTCCTTGTCAGCCTGTATTCTGCTAAATTACACCAACTTTCCTGTGTGCCTGCCCAGTGAGATATTATTCTTGATTTCATCTTGTTTCCCTTTCTTCACTCATTGACCTTATTCTTCTGGCCAGTTGCTATCTATTCTTGATCTTTTTCATCTACCTATCAACTCAACCTCAAAAATGTCTTCTGAAACTCAACTATCTCAGCCAAACTCAGTCTTGTCCATCAATCCATCAATCACCCATCAATTTCTAGCTTCTCATTCTTCAATGCCAGATGTTGGTGGTCGTGCTTTTCCCATACTCTTGTTCTTGTTCTGATGTCAGCTTGTTTTTACCGTCTCAGTTCCCAGTTTTAAGTTTAATCAATCCTAACTTTTAACACCGTTAAAAGCCAAAGGGACTCTTCCAAATCTCATCTTTCAAACTGCACTACTAAACCCCAAACAACTGGGAAATGTCTACTGGCTTGATCTCCAAAGGATTCCGGCAGGCTATGCTGAAGACTGCTCTGGACACTATTCCTAGACTTAGCAAAGACAATTATGGCGTGTGGAAGGATAAGATGGATGCAATTCTAGACGTTTGGGGATGCTCCAAGCTGATCAATGATGAAACTTCCGTCTTGGACAACAATCTCAACAACAAAATCAAACTTCTGATTATTTCTCGGCTGGAAGCCTCTACGCGCAACAATGTTGTTACTCCTCATAATAAAAACTCTGCAAAGTTGCTGTGGAAGGCCATCATTGACAAATAGGCCTCTTCTCAAGCTTCTAATAGAGCCAGGGTATTTAATGACTTCCTGTACTTACAATTTGGATCAGACAAGATAGAAGACTTCATCACCAAGACTAAGGTTTTTCTCAAGAAAATGTCCAAAGTCAGAATCATCCTGCCAAATGACATTCTGGCATATCTCCTGCTTTTCAAATTCCCTGAAGCTATGAAAGATTTCAAACAACAAATCATGCACACAGACAAGGAACTTACAGTAGAGTATGTTCTCAACCATTTAACTCAGCTCAATAATGAATCTAAAGCTCAGAAAACTTGAGACAGCCAACACTTGCGGACGGAAGTGGCTCTGATCAGCTCAAAACCTACGCCGAATCATAGCAACAAGCAAGGCAAACGTCAGAGGTGTGCCAAAGGATATCATAACCCAAAACAAGACAAGCATCACTCGGCGGACAGTTGTTGGCATCTGCACCCCCAAGCTGCCCCCCATTGGTGGAAGGAAGAGCAAGCAAAGTGGAGATCTTGAAAGAATCAATCAAAGAAAAACCATGCGGCTCATTATCTCGCACTTCTATTGATGTGGATTAAACATGGGGATCCAAAATCAAAATTCATCCTAGATAGTGGCGACTCAATTCACATGGTCAAAAACAGTTGCTACTTTAAGGAGATGGCTCCTTATCCAAATCAGTCTATCAAAACAGGAAAGGAGGGTTCCAAACTTGAAATCAAGGGTAGAGGCACAGTGGAGTTCATTTGGGACAATTTCACCCTTGAACTGTCCAATGTGTTCTATGTGCCCAGGCTGACCATCAATCTGATAAGTGCAGGAGCTCTCAACCAAGCAGGCTGTACCTTACTCGCAAACAAAAACAAATTCAGTGTCTCAAAGGAAGGAATCAAAGTATTTGGAGGAACAATTATTGACAATCTGTACTCACTAGAAACCCCCCAGTTTAATCAAGCTCATCTCTCCACCCCCTGTTCACACTTGACATGGACTGCTGATGATGAACTTTTTGAAATCCATTGCTATTACAGTCACGCTTCCATTTCCCAACTTGAAGGGGTCACCAAACATATTCTGTTGGACGTTAAAAGGCGGTTTGAGTGTATACACTGTATCAAGAGAAAAATCACAAGATCACCGTTCAAGGAGACCTCCAAGAAAGCAACTAAGGAGTTTGATCAAATCCACTTGGACCTCATGGGACCCCTCAAGCCTCAGTCTAAGGCAGGTCATCAATTTATTCTTACTCTGGTAGACAGCGCATTGGGGTATGTTGGGGCGTTTCCATTGGCCTCAAAGGAGGAAACTCCTGACGTCATTATTGACTTGATCAAAAAAGAGCATCGTCGCAGAGGCTACTTTCCATCGGAAGTATGCTCTGATGGCACTACTGAGTTTGTCAAGCAAAAACTGCAAACCTTCTACAATAAGAATCATATTTTTCAAATTATCTCCAAGCCATATCATCCAAAACACAACAGAAAGGCTGAACAAGCCAACAGAACAATCATTGAATCTACCTGGACAATACTGAAGGACGCACAGTTTCCCGCTAACCTGTGGCGCAAAGTGATCAAATCCAGCTCACTAATGCTTAACCAGATCCCCAGAGAAGACCATTCTGAATCTCCATGGGTCCGTATACAAGGCTTTGCGCTGCCAAATTCCTATCTCAAGCCAATAGGGAGTCCTTGTGTCTATTTACTCTCTAGACGCGATAAGGGTCAAAAATTTAAGGAAAAGGGGGAGGAAGTAACTTTAGTAGGCTTCAATCCTATTTTCCACTCATACCCCATATTAACCAAAACTTATGCTGTCATTTCTTTGAAACATGTCAATTTCCTAAAAATGGCTAGCCCTCTCAACTCAAATCTGACAATCTTGACCTACAATGGGGGGGATGTCTTCCAAACGGCGGAAGTGGACAATGCATTAGATCAATCTCAAAGCATACATCATCAAAGAGACAACCCAGCCTTTACTGAGTATTGGTCAGCGTCCAGAGATGAATCCTCCTCCAAGGAAGATTGCACCTCCCCATTGGACCGGGAATTTTCTGAACCTGAAGGTCCCAACGCCAATGCTCATCTTCCTCCAATGAACGCTCAATCTCAACCCCGTGAAACTTTGCAACCACATTGTCCTACTAGAATCCTCAGAGATTGATCCACTATCAAGCGCCCTCAGCAATACGGGTTCTTTCACTACTACAAAACCAAAAGCTATGAAGATGCCGTGAGGTGCAAAGAAAGCAATAGGTGGGTTGCTGCCACGGATGGCAAACTTTCCTCCATTGAGTCCTTCAATGTCTGGGAGGAGTACAAGGGGCCTGAACCCTTGAATCCTCTCCGGACAACGTGGATCCACAAAGTAAAGGAAAACTGTCATGGTGACCCAATACAATACAAGGCACGTCTGTGCGTGCAAGGCTTCAATCAAATCAAGGGGGTTGACTTCTCTGAAACATTTGGGCCTACAGGCAAACCCTCCACCCTTTGACTTCTGCTAGTATACAACTTAAAATCCTCTCAAAAAGTTTGTCAATTTGACGTGAAAAGTGCTTTCTTACATTTGGCAATTGACAAGGAGGTCATTATAAGGACTCCTAAAGGCTCAAATCAACCCTTGAAGTTCCTGAAACTTAAGAAATCTTTGTATGGATTGAAGCAATCCCCAAAGAATTGGTATGAAACTCTGACTACCTGGTTCAAGGAGATCAGTTTTCATGAATCTGCGTGCGATCCTTGTCTATACTTGTCAGAAGATGGAAAATCTTGATTGTTCTTTCATGTTTATGATCTGATCCTAGTAGGTGACGGTCAAGGCTTTGAAAAAAAATTCATACAGAAGTTCAAGGGATCCACTAGTCAGGACCCTAACACTATCCTTGGCATGAAGATAGAAGTCTTGTCCGACAAGATACTCCTCAGCCAACCAAATCACATACAACATGGACTTCAAGAATTGGGCCTGACCAACTGTAAAGGATCTTCCACGCCCCTCACTTGCAACCTGCAACTCAAGCCCGCTACGGACAAGGAACATAAAGCGTTCAAAGCACTCAACATCAATTATCAAGCAGCAATCGGATCACTCAATCACATAGCGTGTTATACTTGCCCCAACGTCAGCTTTGCGGTATCGAGTTTGGCAAGATTCAATGTCAAACCTGGACTGAACCACTGGAACAAACTCAAGAAAACCTGGAAATATCTCAAGGCAACTCAACATTATTGACTTGAACTCAAAATTCCGCGTTCTGAGGCACTTGAGGTCTTTTCTGATGCATCATGGGCTGATGATCCTACTACTTGCAAATCTCAAACAGGTTACTTGTGCGTGGTATTTGGAAGCCTGGTCTCCTGGAATAGCTGCAAGCAAAAAAATATCACTTGGTCATCTACTGACGCAGAATTAAATGCTCTGGTTGATTCATTCCATGAAGAAACTTGGATTAAGGCCCTCATCAATGAAATTTTTTCCTTATCCGTGAAGACAATCCCCCTAAACATCAACAATAGTGGACTGGATGACAAAATTTGCAAATTTGGATCAAACTCGAAAACGCAACATCTGTACTTGAAGACCAAGGGAATGAGTGAAGAGCTGGGTTCCAACAGAATTGAGATCAAACTATTAAAGTCATCACACATGCCAGTGGATTCACTAACCAAGGAATCTTCCTCTCAAAGCATCTCCCTTTTGTTTCCCTTTATTCGCACAGATGTCGTGGAATCTCTTTCTTGATTTTTTTTCTTTGTTTTTATTTCTGTACTTGTTTTGTTTATCTCATCTTCAACCGCAATATCTCATCGGGAATGGCGGGGTGTCAAAGCTTTACTACCTACGTGATAGATGACTGCATGGCTGACCGCATGCAGAAGCCTTACAAGTGAAGGTACTCCAAATGTAGTTACTTCTCTCCATCACAACTTCACTTGTCTGGTTAACCCAAAGGCGGGCAGGGTCTGATCTCAACCACTCAGAGATGAATCCAGTGATTCATTCTCCACTCATCTCTCAAATCTCTTGTTCTTGCTGACTCATAATCATCTATTCATGCTTCTTTTATTCTCACTCATATTGTCCTTGTCAGCCTATATTCTACTAAATTACACCAACTGTCCTGTGTGCCTGCCTAGTGAGATATTATTCTTGATTTCATCTTGTTTCCCTTTCTTCACTCATTGACCTTATTATTCTGGCCAGTCGCTATCTATTCTTGATCTTTTTCATCTACCTACCACCTCAACCTCAACACTGTCTTCCAAAACTCAACAATCTCAGCCCAACTCAGTCTTGTCCATCAATCCATCAATCACCCATCAATGTCTAGCTTCTCATTCTTCAATGCCAGATGTTGGTGGTCGTGCTTTTCCCATACTCTTGTTCTTGTTCTGATGTCAGCTTGTTTTTACCGTCTCAGTTCCCAGTTTTAATTTTAATCAATCCTAACTTTTAACATATTTTTAAGAAATTCCATCATATTTTTTGTTAGATTGTACTCATAAAAAAAATTGGTACCACATCCTTCTATTTCATGTTGTAGGAATTACTGCCAACTGGAAACATTTTACAAAGGCTTTAGTAAAATTTTTTTCATGAAAGTTTTATTTCTAAAGATGGGAGTTGAATGCAATGAAGGATTTGGTTCATGATCAAGAGAGGCTTCCCAAATTCTTTTTCATGGACCGTGAAAAAGTGCTGATTTGTGATATTCAACATAGTTTCCCTGGATCATCCAGACAGTTGTTCTATTTGCACTTAAAATATTAAAGAAAATTGGAAATTTTGCTTTGTTAATGATGAAGAAGGATTGCAAAGTTTTATTTCTCTTTTGAAAAAGTATGGGGCCTCTAAAACCAAGGTGGAGGCAGAAGTAAATTGTGTTGAACTCAGAGTAGGCTAATTTATTGCTTTCCCTGCTCATCTCTTCCAGGATTGCTTATAGTGAAAATTGTATAAAGTTTTTTTTTGAAATAATGTGAGGATGTGCTCAAGTATATGGGAAATGAAGTTTTCCCTATTAAAGAGACATTTGAAATTTTTTGGACTTGTTTCTGTTTAAATTTTGGGTTATAAATCCTGAATTTGAACTTATTACTTTTTTTCTAAAATCAGCAACTAAACTACATCAACAAGAAAGCAACAAGAAATGAAATTAACACATTGGAGGATTGGTTTGAAACAAAAATTAGTTACTGAGTGTATATCTTCAGGTCAAGGCAAAAGGAGAGAGAATGAGAACTGAGGCTAACTTGTCTCTGGACAGGTGTTGATTGTGTTCTGTGTCTGTTTGATGTCAGTCCTGTAGACTATGTGGCAGTGGGTGGTCTTTTCTTTTCTATCTTCTACCCAACTGTGTTTTCAACTCCCTGTCTTGGGATGTTGGCTTGTAATCTATCACCCTTACTTTTGAGCTAATGAGAGTGCTGGTGGTGGTCTGTTGGTTATATTTCTTGGTTGGGTCTTTCTGACTACCGGTGATTCTTGGTCTGGAGTTAGTCTGCTTTTAAATCAATTGATCTACTTTGGTTGGTTGTTTTGATGAGTGGATGGACTGGAAATAGCTTTTTCATTGATAATTTTTTTGGGGATGTCTTGTTCCTTGTTTGTTTGGTTGATTGGTCTTGAGAGGATGGACATTTTTATTCTAGGTGGTTTTTTTCTTTCTTTGTTAATTAGTGAGGTGGAGGTGATGGATGATGGGAAAGGAAAGATCACGGAGTTTTGGATGAGCTAGAAAGTAGTTGTGAAACTACAGAAGTTATCCCAATTGGGATAACTCCAGGCTCTGACGCACTGGTTCTGATGACTGAAAAAATTTATCCTCATTTGGATAACTCATTGTGATGTTGATGTAGTTTCTTTTCAGAAACTACATCACACCAAATACATTTTTGGTCTATTTTTTTTTGTGAAAAGATTTCAAAAGTGTAAAACCTGAATTTGGAAATAAAACAACATCTTAGGTAGAAGGGAACCATGCTACTTTCAAAGAATCTTGTGAATTCTTTGGGGAACATTTTGGATGTGTGGAAAAAACTCAATGGAACAATTGATTTACAAATCAAATCATTGCATTCATTGCTTAAAAAACAATAAATTTAGGAACAGTTCTTACACCAGAACTGTTACCTTTGGGATAAAAATTTTCAATTGAGGAAATTCAAATTATTGGGGAAAAATCTGAGAAGTTAATGCATGATAATGATTAGAAGGTGTGCACCACGTCATATTCTAAGACAATGGGCTTGACCTGTTCCCACATATTAGGAAAAATACTACCATTGAGAGCATATGTTCTGCCTGAAAATTTTGATCCTCAGTGGAGGTTAGGCTATAACCCTTCAAGTTCAGTATGTTGGATTTTTTGAATTGATTTTTGATTAAGTATTCCTATTTGATTGATGATTCCTAAATTGATTTACTAATGAATTATTTTTTTGATTTTTCAAAGTTTTCCACTTATCATGTGCTCAGCTCTTGTCAATTTTTTTATAAGCTTGGTTCAATTTTTATGGGAAAACCTGAAGAAGTTAAAGTGGATCTTTTAAATTCCCTGGTCAAGAAGGAAAAAACCTTTGTTAGTAATCCAAGGCTTGAGCCAAAATTCTTAAGGTCCAGCCACGGTTGACCCAAATTGAAAGGCACCTTGCATGAAATTTCAAGATTAAAACATGTTGAAAAGGAAATTTCAGAGGGAAAGGTGGATTAGAAGGGCACCAACAAGACCAAAATTTGTAATTATTTTATTTTGATAAGTGTTAATTTTGATGGTTTAATGAACTGATGGTAATATGATGTTTCTATTCCAAATCCTCAGGCTCAGGATCTAAATTGATTATTTCAGAGGAAGAGACTGAAAGTTCATTTTCTTCCCTTAATTTGGAATTGGATTCCTCTTCTGAGGAAGAAGAAGTGCAGGAGAAGTCCACCAGAGGCTCATCTTTGGTGGGTATTGATTTTTTAATTTGATTTGAATGTCTTATGATTCAGTTTTGATTGTAGGAACCAAAACTGAAATACCTTGGTCAAATACCTGAGAACTTAGATAGTTTCTTGGGTGAGATTTTGGATCCTTTTGCTGATAATAATTTCAGATTTGAAGTCATTGCCAAATCACTTGGGTATTGTTAAAATATGGATGCACTCAGGTAATTTGGATATTAGTGTGTAATCCAAATGGGGTGCAAAAATGCGCCTCCACGGCCGATTGACATCACGTGGGCCACATGGGCCTATGTGGATGTTATTGGTTTTGGGAATTTGGGCGCCAAAACACCTTTTCCAGGTCTTTGGGGACACGGGCCCTTATGGGACCGCCAGGGTGGATGGGCCACGTTGTCCAGACGGACTTTTTTGGGCATAAATGGGCCCAAGGTTTATTTTGGACTTACTTGGCCAGATGGGCTGGCCTGCCAAAGTATGTATTTTATGGATTTTGGGCCTTTGGAGAACATTGCGGCCACCGCCTTCTTGTTTATCTCTGGGGCCTGTTTCAGGGCCCAACGGCCTGAGCGGGGCCTCTTTATGGGGCAGGGGGCTTCATTTGGAGTCCCCCCCCCCATCCGCTTGTGTGCTGGGACGTGGGGGACAGCTGCCCCTGCCTGCCTCCCTCCCTTTGCTTGGTTGCAAGGGGAGAGGATTCTGGCGGGTCCTCAACCAGCCAGGGTGGCCGCAAACAGGCAACTGGTGAGGTGGGAGGGGACTTGATCACCCCCCACCTCATATGTGAACTAACTAGGCTGGCCACAACAAGGCTACCAGCAAGGTGGGGTGGGATTTGACCCCCCCCCCCCCCCCCATCTCTGGTGTGGCAACAAAGAGGTTGCAGGGGCCATCTCCCCCCCCCCCCCCCTTTACCAAGGGGGAGGTGACCTGAATCTGGGTTGGCTTGACCACCACCCAGCCCACCCATTTGTGTGATGCCCTGGGTGGTATCAACATCCAGGGTTCCCTGGGGGGGGGGATTTGACTGCTCCCTCCAGGGATTGAGAGAGAGAGAGGAGGGGACACGCATGTCCACTGGTTACACCTCCCCTCCTGTAATTTTTACCAGACCCAG
This sequence comes from Puccinia polysora, assembly GCA_025617555.3. NCBI lineage: Eukaryota > Fungi > Basidiomycota > Pucciniomycetes > Pucciniales > Pucciniaceae > Puccinia > Puccinia polysora. Next base: position 22,887,436 of record CM062619.1, on the reverse strand, counting down.
AGTGTTTCTGGGTCCACCCTGGCCAATCTGAGGGCCAGGAGCTGGTTGCAGGAGGCAACCAGCCATGTGAGTTGGTAATAAGGACCAATAGGGTAAAGAGGGAATTGTAACCGGGTAACAGGTCTGATTGTAATAGACAACCAGCCAGGGTTTGAACAGAAACAAGGGCTGTTTCAGCCCAGTAAGGGTGTAAAAACCAAACTCAACCGGTACAGAATTGTAATAAGGGTTCAGGGACTAATTCAAAGTAGGCTTAGTAAGCCCAAACCAAGTAGCAAGGCTTGTAGAGCCTGTAGAGCCCATTTAAGCCAGAAGTTTTGCCTTTTGCTTGTCATTACCTGAGCTCCACATGAGAACAATCTCTTTTATTTAAGGAGCTCTTCTCCCTGCTTTTTTCCATCCATTCATTCACCAATTCATTCACATTCACCTCCGCACCATTGCCTCTGCCTCATATTTAGGATCAATCATAAGACATTATTGTCTCAGGATTTCTTTTTCTTTAAGTACTACTCTTTTACTAAGCTTGTGGGCCAATAATTCTCACACATTATCAGTACCATCATCATCATTACTTCCAAGCAGAATAGACCCTCATACCTTACTCTGGGAAACCTCAAAGACATCAAGTTATCCAAGAAGATTTCCTATATCCCAGAGTCCAGCTCCACCAAGATTTTTTTGAATGGTCAAAACTATAGTTCTTTTTTTGTCTTAATGGACATTGAGTTGGAAAACATTTGTTGTGGCGAGATTATGGATGCAGATGGTACTTTTATTAGCTCAGAGGTAGAGAAGAAGTCTTATCACTCATTCTTAGGCATTTGGATGAAAGTCATATGGAATGGGTTGCTGAGAATTTAAAGGAGGAACAGAAGAGGATGGGTAGCATTGTATGGAAAATGCTCAAGGCCATGTATGCTGCTAATTCTGTCCCTCAGAAGAGGATTTCCTTCAATAAGTTGTTCAAGTTGAAATTTGAAAACTGCAAACAATTTGTGGGGGAGGAAAGATCAAGTATTTCTAAGTTCAAGTCATCTGAGCCAAACATGAATCCTCATTTTTTTCACTCTTAATTCTTCAAAAGATACCAAAAGAATATGAGTCCTTTGTTAGGTGAAATCTCAATTGGATCCCCTTCCTGGAGAAGAGGATGTTCTTAGAAGGATTGAAAAGGATGATCTTCAATTTAAGATGAAGGAGGGCACAGGAACTGCTCTGGTGGGAAAGACAGGAAAATATGGGAAGAAGACAAAGGCCAAAAGGGATTTATCAAAGTTGTTGTTTTATAATTGTCAGAAGAAGGGGCACTATGCAAAGGATTGCAAGGAGGCCAAGAAGATGAATAAATCCAAGGAAAGTGAAAAGTAAGACAAAGAGGTCAAACTTGCCATGGAAAATATTGCTATGGTGGCATTGGATGTTTCAATAGAACAAGCTGTTGAGGAACAAGTCCCCAACAAGAAGGCTAAAATCAATGAGGATAAAGAAATGGACTTGATTGATTATGAAGTATGTAATCTTAACCTTGATAATGACAACTTATCAGTAGGTGATAATTTTTCTTTCCTTACAGGAGAGTTGAAGGAGGATGTTCTTGTTTTATTTGATTCTGGCTATACAGACCACATTTTTTGGAGCCAAATTTCTTTTCAAATCTTAGAGATTTTGATGGTGTTGTAAATATTGGCCAAAAACAAAGAACAATTCAGATTAAAGGAATTGGAAAAGTCATTCTTGCAAATCACTTGGGTTTCAAAATATCTTTTGAGAAAGTTTTCTATGTACCAGATTTTCCTTTTAAACTTGTGTCTCTTGGAGTTCTCTGGAAAAAAATTTTCCCAATTTGTTATCTTAAAGAAGATAATTTTTTATTGATTTGAATGGGAGAACTATCCTGAGTGGAAAAATCAGAATAAGTTGCTCTGTGAAAACTTGCTCAATTTTTCAGCTCTGAGCACTGTTGCTCACAATAGAAGTGGCCATAAGGTAAAGGACAGCAACTGTGAAATTTTTACTTTAGGGGCCAAGACCAGGAATGTGTTCTCAGAGAGGAGAGATTGCACAGAAGTTCCTAGAGAGGAATTTTCCATTGATTTGGCAGGGCCATTTTCACCAATTTCCCTTGGGGGGGGAAAGTACTTTGTCAATCTGGTTGATACAGAAACTAATTATGTTCGTGTGAAACCAATAAGATCAAATGATCAGACCACAGAGGAGGTTTCAGTAATCTTCAAAGTCTGGAAACAGAATGGTTTGATGAGGGAGATCAAGAGGTTTATTACTGATTGAGGGGGTGAGTTTGTGAGTAAAGAGTTTGAGAAACTATTGAATGTTTATTGTATCACTCATATAGTCACTACTGCTAGTACTCCACAAAACAATTGAATAGTTGAGAGGATGAATAGGACTTTATTGGATAAAGTCAGAAATATTATGGCTCAATCTGGTCTACCAAAGTTTTTATGGGCTGAGTTTTTGTGCACAGTGTGTCTGTTGCACAATATTGTAAGTGTTAATGGGAAAAGTCAGCATTATCTGTTTTGGAAGTTGTATCCCAAAAAATCACACCTAAGAAAAATTGGTTGCTTAGTGTGTTACAGTGTCCACCATAATGACATGGTTGGAAAGTTAGATCCTAGAGCCAGAACAGGGGCACTTGTAGGCTATGATTTAATAAGTAAATCATACAGGATTTATTTTCCAGGGACAAGAAAGGTTATCCGTATTAGGGATGTAAAATTTAAAGAAAGTATCTTTCCACTCAAAAGGAGTGAAGATAGTGCTGTTCAGGAATCACAGCAGGAAATATCATTGGAGCCTATTTTACCAGCAGATTCTGTAGAGAATATCATTAGTGATGATGTTGAGATGGCAGATGTGCCACAGGACAGTTCAGTGCCCGCTTCAGGGGAGTCTGTTCAATCAGAACCTGATGAGCCTCCACCTCCAGTTAGAAGGAGTGGAAGTAAAATAATTCCTTTTGATAGGTATGGGGAATGGAAGTCCCATTGTTCTTCTGCAGAATATGAAGATAAGTTTTGGGAACAATGTATGCTTAATGAGATTCTACAGTTAATTTCAGAAATGGGTAATAGGTTTAACCCAAATAGCTTTGGCCAAGCTTTGAATTCTGATGACAAAGCCAATTGGAAGACAGCTATTTTTGAGTAATTTGATTCTCTAGAAAATAATAGTGTGTTTGAAGTGGTTAAGCAGGATTTAGTTCCAAAAGAAAATACCATTGTTGGGTCTAGGTTAGGGTTGAATAAGAAGTTTGATACTAATGGGTTTTTGAAGAGGTTCAAGGCTAGATGGGTCACAAAAGGCTTCAAGAAGAAAGAGGTTATTGATTACCAAGAGACTTTTTTGCCAACTGGAAGGCTGTCCACCTTCAGGTACATAATTGCTTTAGCAGTGGATTTGGGTGAAGAAATCAGACAGGCTGATTTTGTGACTGCATACTTGAATGCAAAACTTGGAGAGGAGGAGACTGTTTATATGTCAATTACTGATGGTTTCAAGGAATGCCCGGTAGAGACCAAGCCAGAAACTATGAAGAAAATCTGTGCAAGAAGTTTCCTCTCAGTGGATAAAGGGGAATATGTCCTCAAGCTGTGTAGATCCCTGTATGGATTGAAGCAAGCAGCTAGGTCATGGTATAACACCATTAGTAAGAAACTGATAGAGATTGGTTTCAGGACAAGTGAGGCAGACCCTTTTCTCTTTGTGAGAAAGGATGAAATTTTGTTTTTATGGTTTGATGAAATTATCAATATTGGGAATGGTAAAGAGAGAGTTGTAGAGCAACTCAAAAAGGAGTTCAAGATTAAATATCTTGGCCTGGCACAACAGGTGCTGGGAATGAAATTTAGTAAGATCAATAATGGGAAAAAGTTGGATCAAAACCATTATGTTTTAGCTCTACTTAAGCAGTATGGCTTAGGGGATGCAAAGGAGTTTCTTACTCCAATGCAGTCTAACATTTGGTTAGAAAAGTCTACAGATGAAGAGCATCTAGAGTTTTTAAAATCCAGGAACAATTATAGATCAGCTATTGGATTGCTGAGTTATTTGGGGCAGTGTACAAGGTCAGATATTGCTTATGCAATTGGCATCTTGTCACAACACTTAGTAAAACCAAGCATGAGACATTGGTCAGAGTTTAAGAGAGTTATGAGGTATTTTAAAGGAAAAAGCAGTCTGGGAATGCAGTTTTCAAATTCAGCAAACTTTGATTTTGTTGGTTATTCTGCTGCAAGTTGGGCAGATGGTAACACTAGGGAATCAACAAGTGGTTTTGTATTCTTTTTAGGAAAGAATCTAGTGTCATGGATGTCTAAGAAGGTGTCAGAAATAAGTCTTTCATCAACAGAAGGAGAGTACAGAGCATACCTGTCAGCTTCACAGGAGGAAAAGTGGTTGAGAAAGTTCTTAGAGGATACTCATAAACCACAAGGGTTTGTTTTGTTGTATTCTGATAATCAGAGTTCCATTGCATTGGCAGAAAACCAAGTGTTCCATTCAAGAACAAAACATATTGATGTTCATTATAACTATATACGTTATGCAGTGAACTGCAGATATATAGTGTTACAGTACATGCCCACTGGAGTAATGATGGCAGATATCATAACTAAGGCGTTAGATAGGAACAAACATCAAGGTTTTGTGTCTAGTATTTTTATGGCATCCCTTTTGGATTAAGGGGGCGTGTTAAAATACAGATGCACTCAGGTAATGTGCATATTAGTGTGTAATCCAAATGGGGTGCACAAATGGGCCTCCAGGGCCCATTTGACATCACGTGGGTCAAGTGGGCCTATGTGGATGTTATTGTTTTTGGGAATTTGGGCGGCAAAACACGTATTCCAGGTCTTTTGGGACACGGTCCCTGACGGGCCCGCCAGGTTGGATGGGCCACCTTAGCAAGACGGGCTTTTTGGGGCATAAATGGGCCCGAGGTTTATTTTGGAAATACTTGGCCAGATGGGCTGGCCCATCAAAGTATGTATTTTATGGCTTTTGGGCTTCAGTGGCCCATTGAGGCCACTTCCCATGTTGCGGCCTGCTAATGGCTACTTGTTTCTCTCTGGGGACCGTTGCGGGGCCCGACGGCCTGCACAGGGCCGTTGTATGAGTCAGGGGGCTCCATTTGGAGTCCCCCCACCCGCTTGTGTGCGGGGCCGGCGGCCCCTGCCTCCCTCCCTTCCCTTGCTTGGTTGCGAAGGGGAGAGGAGGCAGGCTGGTCCTCAACCAGCCAGGCCAGTTGCAACCCAGCAACTGGCAAGGTGGGAGGGGACTTGATCACCCCCCACCTCATGTGTGGACTAACTAAGCAACTGGCAAGGTGGGGTGGAATTTGACCCCCCCATCTCTTGTGTGGAAACAAAGAGGTTTCAGGGGCAATCTCCCCCCCCGTTGCCAAGGGGGAGGTGACCTGGGGCTGGGTGGGCTTGACCACTGCCCAGCAAAACCATTTGTGTGATTCCCTGGGTGGTATCAACATCCAGGGTTCCCTGGGGGGGATTTTACCGCTTCCTCCAGGGATTGAGAGAGAGGGGGGGGGACATGCATTTTGACTGGTTACACCTCCCCTCCTGTAAGTTTGAATGGACCCAGAGTGTTTCTGGGTCCACCCTGGCCAATCTGAGGGCCAGGGGCTGGTTGCAGGAGGAAACCAGCCATGTGAGTTGTTAATAAGGACCAATACATTCAAGAGGGAATTTTAACCAGGTAACAGGGCTGATTGTAATAGACAACCAGCCAGGGTCTGAACAGAAACAATGGCTGGTTCAGCCCAGTAAGGGTGGAAAAACCAAACCCAACTGGTAAAAGCTGGTCATAAGGGTTCAGGGACTAATTCCAAATGGGCTGAGTAAGCCCAAAGCAAGTAGCAAGGCTTGTAGAGCCTGTAGAGAGCATTTAGGGCGGAAGTCTTGCCTTTTTCTTGTCATTACATGAGCTCCACATGAGAACCATCTCTTTTATTTAAGGAGCTCTTCTGCCTACTTTTTTCCATCAATTCATTCACCAATTCATTTACATTCACCACTGCACCATTGCCTCTTCCTCATATTTAGGATCAATCATAAGACATTATTGTCTCAGAATTTCTTTTGCTTTAAGTACTGCTCTTTGACTAAGCTTGTGGGCCAATAATTCTCACAGATATGATGAAAACAGATGTTTTAAGCTACAAAGGAAAATTATAGAAAAATTGAGGGAACATAAGGCATGCTATGCTAAGATACTTGGAGGCACCAATAAGGTAGAAAAGATTGAAAAAGGACTTGATGTTGAAGACATCAATGAAACGATTACCTCCTCAAAAATGAATTTAAAAGTTTGATATGGGTCAAATAATAGAAGCTGATTATGCAAGACCAATTTTTTTTCATTTCATTGGAGTCATATTGCCTTATAAACTCATCAAAATGGGTGTAAAAGAACCATCAGATGCCAACTTCATTTCATTTTTAACCATAACCACTGGGTTAATTTGTTACTTGAGGGAGATATGATTCCAATACCATCAATTGTATCAAAAACCTATTCTTTCAAATGGTTATCACATTTTGAACATCATTATGTTCAGTGTTTCAAGTTAAAATAATTACGTTTATTTTTATGAATGAGATTTTATTGTTAAGTCATTTCAACTTTTGTTTGGCTGATCCCATCATAAGGAGTATTTGTAATTCTTATGATGAGATCAGCCTACCACAAGTTTAACTTTTTTGGCCTTTTTACTTTAGGGATAGTACATTGAGGTTGAATGGTATCAATTTTACCTCAATTGACTAGCTGTATTTTGGGGGGGTTGATTGATTGACTTATGAAACAACAAAATATAATGATATGAATTAAATTCATTTTGTTTAATTTTATTTAGTTCATTTTTTTTTGATTCAATTCAACTTCTTTTTTCATATAAAAGAATTCTTTTTTATTTTATTGTATTTTGTTCAAAAATTATATTCTATTGTATTTTATTTCAGGAATTTATTGTATGTATTTTGTTCCTCTCTATTTTTATTTTTCCATTTTTTTACTTTTTTGGGGGGGCAATTTTTTATATTTTGTTTTTATTGTTTATTTTCATTTATCCATAGGACCATGAATTTGTATTCACGGCCCTGGAGTGGTGAAAATTTCACAATTTCTTTTTCAGTTTTTTCTTAATTGTTTTTAATTTTTTTTCAGTTTTTTATTTAAAAAAACTTTTTTTTTATGTTGGATTTTTTATTTATTTTGGACTATTTCATTTCATTTTGATTTCAAGGCTTTTTCTTTTTTTTTCTCAGAACCCTGGATTCATGAACAAGATGTGCATGGCATTCCACAACCCAAAATAGGTTGCCTGGCCCAGCTCACAACCTATTTTAGTTTTGAGCTTTTAACCACTCTGTGGGTTTTGGAGAGCCTTCGAAAAAATTGAATGGGTTGTGAACCTTGCCAAAAAAACTCATTCTTATTGGTTTAAAGGTTGTTTAGGGTTGTGAATTTATCACAACCCAAACAAAAAAACATAAAAAACTACTATTTTTGAATACAATTTAATCTTCTTGTTGAAATTTCAAAATTTTGTATGTGAATCTTTTTCTATATATATATATAGAGAGAGATATATATATATTTGCAGAGGTATTTTAATTACATCAGGAATCTTACCTAATATTCAAATAACATTGAATAGTGCACCAAAAGATTCCAAAAAAAGTGGAGGATCACCTCAGACACATTCATAGCCACATAGAAATGGGATTTGCAATCTAATAGAATTTCACCCTTGATATATAATTGTAAAGAGGTAAATAGACTGATGCACCATTTATCTAATTGATGATGAAAATGGATATAAAGCAAATTCTGAATCTTTGAACTCAAGTATTAGGGAAAAAATTTCAATGACTAACATTCCAAAAAATGGTTCTCCTTTGAATCCCAAATACATCTCCTCATTTTCATCCAAAATATTAATTTAATTTGAAATAATTCATCATAGAATTTTATTTATTACCTTTATTTGAAATTTGAAAGTTATCATGTTTATTTTAGATTTAATGAGTGCAGAAATTCACTCATATTTTCCTCTTTTTATTGCATTAGTTTCTCTCCTTATCAAAGTCACACTGGTTTTACTTTTATATAATTTTTCCTTAGTTAGATAATCCCCTGAGTTTTCATATATTCCTGTTTGAAAAGGATTTCATCATACTATGACAGTTTCTTTTTTTCCATAATAATTATCTCACAACATTTAAATTATCTTCTGATATTTTGTTCACTTCAAATTGCCTTCAAAGTAGCTTGAAATTTTTTGATTAATTCAAGACTTTCTAATCCCCTTAGTTTTTTTTTTTTTACTTTTACTCCATGAACATCTTAACTCTTCCCAGTATTGTGGGGTGGTTGTGTGACAGTTTAATCCAATCACAAGAATTCTGGACTAAAATTAATTTTTTGATCCAATAATCCTTCATATATTCAAAGTATTTTCCACACTAAAATTTCATCATTTCCAAGCTTTAATTGAAGCCATAATGCTTCTCCCTACCTGATACATCCTCCTTTTTTTGGCACACAAGACTTTGGTATGGCAGGGGGGTTTTGAGAACTGGTTTAAATGCAAAATTTGGCTCTAATTTTTTTCCCACCAAAACTACCATTTCTGATTTATAATGCTTGATGGTTTAATAGTGTTAGTTATCTGGGGAGGTGGGCTGTATGTAGAGGAGTAGACTTGATTGGATTTTGGAGATTTTGAAATAACTGGAACTTATTTGTGTGAAAAGCATAGTTTTAATTCAACTGGGATTCATCTACATTCCTCTAAGGCAGGTTGGACAATCACACATACCACAAGGGCCTGAATATATGCCACTGAAGTGGGGAAAATGGCATCAAAATGTGTGAAATAGGCCATTTGGGGTGGGTGGGCCACCCCATCCAACTGGGCCTCCTTTGTATTTTGGACATACCTTGCCGCCCAGGCTGGCCTGCAAAGGTAGTAAAAATGTCCTTTTGGTCTGGGATGGCCCATGGAATTTCCTTCTTTGGGCTGCTGTTTCTTTTTTTTGGCCAATTGTGGGACCAAATATCCTGTACAGCGCTGTTGTAGGGGGCAGATGGACTCCAAAAAGAGTCCATCCACCCTGGCCAGTTGTTGTTTTGGCATAAAAAGATCACTTCCCCCCATCCCCTCACCTCCATTTCCACAAGGGAGAGGAAGCAAAAACCATTCCAGTTGCAACAAAGCAACCAGAAGGTGGGGGGATCTGATCATCTCCCCACCACAGGGGCCAACTTCTGCCCATTACCAAGGGGGAGGAGATAAATGCTGGTTGGGAACTGACCACCCACAACCCATATTTTTCAAAAATGCAATTCCCTGGGGGAATTTAACCCCAGGGACCTGGGGGGGGGGGGGGGGTATGATCCTCCCTGCAGGAAACCAGGCTAAACAGGAGGGGGGTGCTTCCACACATGTTGCATTGGGACTGTGAGGAAATTGACGGGAATAGGGGGAGCCTGGGCCCAGTCCAGCCAATCTTGAGCCTTGGACCAGGTTGCAAGAAGCAACCAGGCTGTTGTGGGGGGGCTGGTTGACTACAACCACCCTGTTTAACCTTAAGGAATGGTTACACCTGGCTTCTTTTTAGCTGAAAAGGGCATCCAGCCAGGAAATGAACATAAAAGGGCTGTTTCAGACCCTTGCAGGTGCATACCCATCAAAAAGACCGGATTGGTCTGATCAGGGAGGCCAGGGTCAAATTCCAACAGGGCTGTTTGAGGCCAAGCCAATTAACAAGGCTTTTAGAGCCATAGAGCCCTTTTGGGGCGGGATTTTTCCCTTTTCTCTTGTTTTATCATGGCCCCACAAGAGGAAAATATTTCTTACCTAAGGAGGGACCCTTCCTGCTGTTTTACAATTGTTCATTTGAATTCATCCAAATAATTACCAGAGCCATTAAAGATTATATGACACAAGCATCTATTTTGCTTTAATTATTTCTTCTCTTTCCACTAAGTCTAATCTTTGGAAATACTTTTCACAGGAAAATCCAACAACCCTGAAGGTTTTGTATCAACATTAGGGCGTATCAGATTTAGCAAACCCGCCATTAGAAAACCACCATTTTTTTGATGAAAACCACCATTTTTAATGGCCAGTTTCTGAAATACACCTACCCCCTAACTGGTGTATTTCAAAATGGAAAGTTTCATGAAAGTGGCAAATTTCAAACATCAAACCCTCCATTAAACCCGCCACTTATGCATCATCATCCATCCACCATCCATCACATCTAAAACACCCATCCACATCACCAAATCCATACTGGTCCCATCTCCATCACATCACACACATCTCATCTCCATCACTTCACATCTCCATCACTTCACAACTCTATTGCTTTGCATCTCTATTGCTTCACATCTCCATATTTACAAAAATCCCATCATCATCTCATCACCACACATTAAATCACCATCTTTCTCAACATGTCCCATCAAACTTCTTGGCAGCAAGTTGAAAATTGAAAAAAGCTGACTGAAATTTTGTTAGTATTTGACTGCCATTCAGAATCTGATTCAGACTCCAATTTGGAATCAACTTGCTTAGCTTTGAATTCTCTGTTGGAAAAGCAATACATGGTTCCAAGAATACACACCCTCCACAACCCTATGTATGAAAGGCAAAAGCTTCATCTCATCCCCAACTTAAGCTTCCAGCAACTATTCCAAACTTTGTTTCCTTCATTCATGAAACTTTTGGAGATGATTGAAGAACACCACATCTTCCAGAACAATTCTTGGAATCCTCAACACAATCCAGCCATCCAACTCTCTGTTGCTCTTTGTAGATTGGGATCAAATGGAAATGGAGCAGCAATCCATCAATTGGAAAATCTATTCTCAGTCAGTTATGGAAGCATTGACTTTTACACCAAAAGAGTCATGATTGCTATCCTACCTTTCTGTTTCTCAGTCCTTTCTTGTTAAACCAAAGAAAAATGCAAGGATATATCTCAAGTAACGGAGACCAAAGACTTTTGTGGTTGCATTGGGTTTGTTGATGGAACCACCATCCCCTTGAGTCAAAAACCCAAGCTAGATGGCACTCACTATTTTGATTGCAAAAAAAGGCAACTGATTCATTTCTTTTCCAATGACTTTGATAAAACCTTTGATCAAACCACTGACCAAATATTTTTCATCTTTTTGTTTAGATACTCCGTGGGCCTACAACTTATTTGTGATAAAAACAACAAGTTCATATCCCTCCATGCTGGCCTTCCAGGTTCTTGTCATGATTCATATGTGTTCAAGTGGATTCAAATTGCCCAACAACAAGGGAAATAATTGGACCAATATCAATACTTTCTAGCCACTTCAGCTTATGCTAGTGGAAAATATGTGGTTCCAGAATAATGGAATGTTTCATATAACAATCAAGGAAAAACCAATTTCAACTATCCTCTTGCCCAATCACAAGTTTGGATTGAGCATGCCTTAGGAGTCCTGAAAGGAAGATGGGCCAGCTCAAGGGAAAAGCAAAACCAGCTTCGAAATCCCAAAGACATGAAGTTCTTCATCAACTGGATTATCACTTGTGTCATCCTTCACAATCTTTTGGCCAACACCAAAGATGAATGGAACAAAATATTTGAAGATTATATTCCAGATCCGCCTCAAGTCATCCCTGTCTCATCTTTTCCCTCATCTTCTTTCATGAGAGAATGGATTCTTCCTCTTACCTTTGCTTTCTTTGATGAGTAATGTTTGATTAGGAATTAGGTAAAAATCCCTTCACCAAATTTTTTTGGTTTTGGTTGTTCACCAAAGATTCATTGGCTGACTCACTTGTTTTTTTTTCTCATTTGGTGGGGTGGACTTAGACAAATGGTTTTGGTTGTTCACCCAAGATAGGCCAAGTTTGATTTTTTTCACAAATCAGAACCAGAAACCACTGGTTCACTCTCCTCTTCATCCACCACCTCCACTTCACCCATCTCACCCCACTCACTCACCGGTCCCATCCTTCCTCCTCACCACCACCACCTTTGCTCCCTCACCCATCAACCACCAACCTCACCAATACACTCACCACCCAACTCCTTATCCCCCATCCTGTCAAGTGAGTCCCTCTCCCCTTCTTTACTCACCCCTCTTGGTTTTCTCTTGGCTGACCCTCATCCCCCCCCCTTCCACCCCCCCACCCAGCTCCTGGTCACCCAACCCCTTTCAAGTAAGTGCTGCCCCCCTCCCTCCTTGTCAGCCTCCTAGATGCCAAGACCCTTTCTATCCTTTAGCTAACAGAGGTGATAGCGTAGATGATAAATATATTATTTAATAAATGCAGCAAAAATTCATAGAATATTTGGATTAAGCTTATTGCAAGGTTAAGTGGTTTGGTTATTGTTTATTGTTTTAAATCAATATGAATAAATTGATTATTAAATATTTTTATAGAGGGCCACAATTATATTTGGGATCTTTAACACCTCTCTTCAGGTATTTCAGTATGAAAACACATAGTCCTGGTTACTTTGGGCTCTTTAGTTTAAAGAATATTTTACCCAAAGATAATATGTATATAAAATACACAGTGGAGTGGCAGGGCCTTGTGGCCAAGCTACCACGACAGAGAAAGAATAATAAAACTTACTGGTATATTATTAAATCCTTTGGGTATCTTTTTGAGACGTGTACTGATGGGTTAAGCCTGTATACTGGGGTTATAAGTTTGTTCAGCAGTTTTAATTGATAAAAAGAGGTTGAGGATGGATATTACTGATTAGACATTGCCATAAATCACTTACTTACCTCTTATAAGTACTTGATTACCTTGGCACGGTGTCTGGATATGAATATAACTGGTTCTCTGCCCATCAATATCCTCAAAAGAGCTCTTTATTTATAGCTTTTGGAGTCCCAATATTGTCCTTCTCAGGGTTGTAGGCGCTCAAAGGGACTGACAATAAGGCTAGCAGGGTAACCAGGGGTAACCTGTCATGTTTTCATGGTGCTATAGCACGTGTAGCCTCTTATTCCTCGGGGTATGGTAATTATTCCACCTTATAATAGACATTAGGACGTGTGAATAACACTAATCTGTCCTATTTATGTATTATTTAATTAATTATCCTTAGGAAATGTTACCAGTAATTTAATAATTATATTAATAGACATTTCTACGGACATCTTGATGTCAGGTAAGTTCTCATTATGTATTATATAACTGGAGTAAAATTCATAATATTGATTTTACTCCTTATTTTCGAGTTTCAGTTGATTTACTAAGATAATTACTTAAAAATATAAGTCATGTGAATTCATGTAATATTTTTAAATCATTAGTTTTCTTCGTATGTCACAAAGATATTGATGTCTAGTAATTCTCATAAAAGTATATTAAATTATTTGAATATATTTTTAGAAGTTGTCATTGTCTTATTTTCGACATTCTTGGTACTTTGAATTATATTAAATAAAAAATGAGTATAAGGATTATTTATGTATTTTTATATAATATTATGTATTTTTAGACTGTCTCCTATCCACGGGAACATTTATTACATATGTAGAATTTTCCCGTGTAGTTTGTAGCATGTTTACGCGGTACCTGAGCCTCTCAGGCCGCCTGTCACTCTTTCAACCCGTAGTCCCGCGGCTGCATACTTGTCAGAGGCCCCGGGCTGCGTACACAACCTTGATGTGACTCATTCACTGGCAATCATATAACCATGGGTAAAGCTGGAGCCGACCTGCCAATACGGGAAATAGGAACAGTTAAACTGGAGTGGAAAACTCAAACAATCATTGAGAGCGTGAGATCATCATTAAGCTCAGCAAATCTTCCTTGAAAATACTGGTCAGAAGTCTTGAAGGCATGCTGCACTGGACTCAATCAACTACCTAAGGATGGACTGAATCAGTCTCCATGGGAACTCATCAAGAACAACAAACTACCTCCGAACTTCATTCAGCCGATTGGGGTTACAGCAATTGTGTTGAATCAAAGAAGACCAAAGGGAGCAAAATTTAATCCAAAGGGACTGGAAGGCAAACTCATTGGATATAATCCCGAAATCCTGTCTTACCGGATCCTCATGCCTAGTGGACAGATCGTGCAATCCAAGCATGTTTGATTCCTGAAGGACTCTGTGGAACAGTTGGGAATTAAGTTGACCATGGACCTAGACTTCAACGTAAGCAAATTGAGGGACACGGTTGAACCCAACAAGACCACAATCTCCAATAGGATGAACTACCGCAATCCCACAGAAGAGGTAGGTATGTCAGAACCTACATCAGAATCCGACTCCTGCCCTGAGGACCAATCATCTTTGAGTCCCCCTCAAGGGACCAAATCAATCAATCCAGTCAAAACATTGATCAGGAGATCAACTGATACAGCTGACGTTCCAATCAGAAGGAATATTTGAGAAATATCCTCATTAAAACCTCCTCAAAGGTATGGCTTTCATCATTACTTCAAACCAAAGACTTTCTATCAAGCCAGAAGTTGTGCGGATAATCACAAATGGGGGGGAGCAATCAAAAAGGAAATGGATCAGTGCAAGCTCCTCAAGGTTTGGGAAGACTATGAAGGAGATACTCCATTGAATCCGCTAGATACTACCTGGATCTTCAAGATCAAAGACAACTCTCACGATGAAACGATTATTTACAAAGCTTGTATCTGTGTTAAAGGATTTAATCAAGTACATGGGCTAGATTTTGATGAAACCTTTGTCCCCACTGGAAAAATAGCATCATTGAGGGCGATTCTACTGTGCGCCCTGAAGAACAAGCTCATAATCCGACAGTAAAACATAAAGGCCGCCTTCCTGCATGCACCCATCAACGAGGAAGTCATCATCAAAACCCCACAGGGATTTCAACATAAGTGCCAATACTTACGGCTTAAAAAAATCCTGTATGGACTTAAACAATCACCAAAAAATTGGTATGAGACATTCACTGGGTGGATCAAAGCGGTAGGGTTCAACAAATCAGACAGCGACCCCTGCTTATATATACATAACGATAACAAGTCCTCCCTTTTTTTTCACATTGATGATTTGATTCTCGTTGGAGACTGTGACAACTTTGATGACAAGTTCAACGCTCGATTCAAAGACTCTCAAGCCCACGAACCAGATACTATTCTGGGAATGAAGTTCAAGAGAACTCCAAAATGTATCTTATTGAGCCAACCCAAGCACATCAAACATGGATTAGAAGAGCTTGGCTTGTTAAAGTCAAAAGCCTCTAGTACTCCGCTGACCGCAAACCTCCAACTATGCAAAGATTCCAATGAAGATTTTGAAGAATTCAAGAAGCTCAACATTAACTATAAATCGGCCATTGGGCTTCTCAATTACATTGCCAGTCAAACCCGTCCAGAAATCTGTTATTCAGTCTCCAGCCTTGCCAGATTTCAGAACAAGCCGGGCCTAACTCACTGGAAGGAACTCAAGAAGACGTGGCAGTATCTCAACCACACAAAGGACTGGAAATTGATTCTCACGTACGACAAAACTAAAGGACCCATTGAATATTTCAGCAATGCCACATGGGGCAAAGATCCAACCAGTCGTAAATCCCAATCAGGGTACATTTGTTTTTCTTTTGGTGCTCTTATCTCATGGAACAGCTGCAAACAGCGCAACATCACGTACTTGTCTACAGAAGCCAAACTCAACTCCTTACTCAATGCCTATCTAGAGAGAAAATGGCTTCGCCATTTACTAAGTGAAGTTTTTCAGTCAGATATTCCTCCATCAAAACACTTCATTGACAATAAAGGACTTGACGACAAACTCAAAAGTTTGGATCAAATGCCAAGACTTGACACATGGATCTCAAAACAAAAGGGCTTCAAGAAGGACTTCAAGAAGGAACATTGACGTTTCATCTGATAGACACTCACGAGATGCTAGCGGACCTATTAACAAAAGCCGCCAATCAAACCCAATTGGAGAAACTTTCCAATCTCATCTTTAAGCAATAGCGGGACTGATCTCCAGTTAATGGAGGTGTAAGATCCTGTCTGACAGTTGTCCACGGGTGATTTCACATTTCCGCGGGTAATCTCTGTCCGCGGGTTGTCTCACTCCAATGAGGATACTCTAATTCAAATCCAGGTCGCGACATCTCCTTCCGTCAACTCATCTGATTCTGATTTTCATTCTTCACTTTTTCTTTTCACATTTTATTTTCATTTTCTCATTTTGGTTTTCTGGATTTGGGATTGTTTTTCTTTCATTTTATAATTCCTTCAATCTTCTGTCATCACGCACACACACATCCTTCACGCACAACCTCAAGGCTCAATCTCATCAACTCAAAATCATCAGTCAACTTGATTATTGCTCTCCTCAACATAGACCTCGAGCATTCAATCTGAACTTCTGTTAACTGGTAAGATCAATCCCGTGTATTAGACAATGGATCTCAGGTTAACTCAGAATCACTCTTCTTGTCCAGCATCATCATATTCCATCCCAATTCCTTCTTCGTATCATAATCATGTCCGTCTCAGCCGTTATCCTGTTTTATTTGTAATCCGGGTAAGGTCTTCACAAGTGTTGGTTTGATTAACTCAATTCATTGTTTTCTGGGATTCTCATTTATTTTCAAGTCATCTGATGTCTTTAAGATTGTTTTCAATTCTGTCATAGTTCTTGCTGGTTTAAAATATCAATCATCATTCAAAGTAATAGCTTTCTTCATCTCAGGAGTAGGACTTGGCCTAAAGGTATCACTCCTATGCATTTTTAATAAGGGTGGTGCATAAGGAGTAGTGGTTTGTCTGCAAGGTTTTGGTTCCTCTGTAGTACTCCCCAAGGGGTTGGTCAGACGGACTTTCAATTCTCTAAGATCATTTTGATCAGATTAAGTTTCAGGTCCACTTTGTTATTAAGCACATCCAATTTTTCACTAAGGGATAGAATAGAGCTGTTAGTGGTGGTTGCCAATTCTTCTTTTAAGGGGTGGAAAGACATAATGAAATATTCTGGGATTCCTGATAACATATTCTCAATTGTTTGAGTCTGTTTGATCCTACCTTGATTAATGGTCTCTAATAATTGTTCTGTGTGTTCTTTAATTTCTTCCATTTCTACCATCTTTGTTTGGTTATTAATTAATTTGGCTACCACTGAGGTTAATTTATCCATTTGGGTATAAACCCCTTCCAAATTTTCACAAAAAAGTTTGAAATTATGACGCATATCATTAGAAAAGGAAGTAATTACATCAGAGTTTTGTTTGGGCTCAGAATTAGAGGCTAATTGTTGTAAACCTTTTTCCACTTTTGAGCTAGGGATATTATCTGGTCCAAGTCTTTCTTTCCCTTTGGCTTGGGATGGGAAGAGGATCTCTTCTTTCCTGATCCGTTGCCTTTCAGTTGGGCTACTTGATCCCAAGGATTCCACTTTTCTATGTAGGATTCTACCTCTTTCCTTGGAATCATTTTCTGAAGAGCTATCTGGGTGGCTTTTGCCTGGGAGATTACCTTTTTCATAGATACCATGTCTTCCTTGGGTTGGGCTTCTTTGAATTCTTCCCAATATTTCACGTGCTCTTTGACTAAGTCTTTGATCCTGGCTTCCGTGGCCAGATTCTGCTGGGGTGGCTGCAGGGAATCTTTTTGTAAAGGAGGGTGGCTTGATTCTGCTACCTTCTTTGGCTCTAGGTTGGGAGAGGGCAGAAGTGATTGGTGCTGCTCCTTGTCCATCAAAATTTGATTCAAGGTTTCTAGTCCCTTCATGGTTGTCCTTATTGGTGGTCTCACGGTTACTGAGAGCTGTTGGCAAAGATCCATAGGAGGGAATTCTTCCTGAGGCTCTTGTGTTACGTCTATTCATTTTAAGAATAATATGTTTATAAGTATTTTACAGAAAAAATCCGTAAAAATAAGTTTTATTTCAAAACTCACTTAAATTGATGTTCAAAGGTACCAAGACCTTATTGGGGTTAAATTGATCCTTAGTAGGTAATCCTACGGGGTCTTGGTGTGTTCCGATGAGGTCTTCACCTGCCCAATCAATATTTTCTGGGCGTCCAGAGATGTCTGGTATTTCCTGATCCAATAGATCAACTTCAGTGGCGGTGGTTTCTGGTACAGGAGGGTTCACTGATAAAAGGTGTATTTTATTGGTTAATAAAATATATCAATATTATTTTCTTAAAAAAATAATATGGTAATGCAAGTTGTATACTTACTTTTATATTTCAAAAAGTAATTTATACGGTATTTCTTCCAAGCTTTATGTTTCCTTAATAGAGCCTGAAAGTTGATACGCCTTTCAAGATCTTCTTTTTCAAGGAGTTTATCTAAGTGTTTACGTGCAGAAGAGATACTAAGTTGCTCAGCTTGAGTTAAAGCTTTCCAACCAGTAGGTTTATAATTTTTAATATATTCTTCTTTTCTTATCTTTAAAAGATTTAAATAATAGATTATTAATTCTGCATTGGTTTTTAAATTCACTGCAAAATAATTTAATGATAAATCACGGTTATAAATTCAGATAAACTTATCTTTGATTTTATTTTTTTTTGAAATGTCTGGTCCAAGGTTTTAAATATAATCAAATGGAATATTTCCTGGCCAGACCCCCAATTGTCAGCCTCCTGGATGCCAAGACCCTTGCTATCTTTTAGCTACCAGAGTTGATAGATTAAATAATAAATATATTATTTAATAAATGCAGCAAAAATCCATAAAATATTTGGATTAAGCTTATTGCAAGTTTAAGTGGTTTGGTTATTGTTTATTGTTTTAAATCAATATGAATAAATTGATTATTAAATATTTTTATAGAGGGCCACAATTATATTGGGGATCTTTAACACCTCTCTTCAGGGATTTCAGTATGAAAACACGTAGTCCTGGTTACTTTGGGCTCTTTAGTTTAAAGAATATTTTACCCAAAGATAATATGTATATAAAATACACAGTGGAGTGGCAGGGCCTTTTAGCCAAGCTACCACGACAGAAAAAGGATAATAAAACTTACTGGTATATTATTAAATCCTTTGGGTATCTTTTTGAGACGTGTACTGATGGGTTAAACCTGTATACTGGGGTTATAAGGTTGTTCAGCAGTTTTAATTGATAAAAGGAGGTTGAGGAGGGATATTACTGATCAGACATTGCCATAAATCACTTACTTACCTCTTATAAGTACTTGATTACCTTGGCATGGTGTCTGGATATGAATATAACTGGGTCTCTGCCCATCAATATCCTCAAAAAAGCTCTTTATTTATAGCTTTTGGAGTCCCAATATTTTCCTTCTGATGGTTGTAGGTGCTCAAAGGGACGGACACTAAGACTAGCAGGGTAACAAGGGGTAACCTGCCATGTGTTCTTGGTGCTATAGCAGGGGTAGCCTCTTATTCCTCAGGGTATGGGAATTATTCCACCTTATAATAGACATTAGGATGTGTGAATAACACTAATCTGTCCTATTTATTTATTATTTAATTAAATGTCCTTAGTAAATTTTCCCAGTAATTTAATAATTATATTAATAGACATTTCTACAAACATCTTGATGTCAGGTAAGTTCTCATTATGTATTATATAACTGGAGTAAAATTCATAATATTGATTTTACTCCTTATTTTCGAGTTTCAGTTGATTTACTAAGATAATTACTTGAAAATATAATTCATGTGAATTCATGTAATATTTTTACATCATTAGCTTTCTTAGTATGTCAAAAAGATATTGATGTCTAGTAATTCTCATTCAAGTATATTAAAGTATTTGAATATATTTTCAGAATTTGTCATTGTCTTATTTTTGACATTCTTGGTACTTTGAATTTTATTAAATAAAAAATACGTATAAGGATTATTTATGTATTTTTATATAATATTATGTATTTTTAGACTGTCTACTATCCACGGGAACATTTATTACATATGTAGAAATTTCCCGTGTAGGTTGTAGCATGTTTACGCGGTACCTGAGCCTCTCAGGCCGCCTGTCACTCTGTCAACCCGTAGTCCCGCGGCTGCGTACTTGTCAGAGGCCCAGGGCTGCGTACACAACCTCGATGGAGTGACAGGGCTGTATTTCAGCCGTGCGCAGGTGCATTGGCTGCCGCGGCTGCGTGTGGGAATTGTGACAAAACACATTTCCGCCCTTAACTCCTAAAAAATACACAACACCTCAATTCTGACTGAACTTTAGGTGTGAAACCTATATGTGACAATGTGTGTGAAATATTTAATTGGCCAAAAAGCTCAATAATGGAGCCGTAGTATTTTGGTTTTTCTTTTCTTAATTATTTAAAAATATAAGGAGTTGGATTTCAAGGGTGGGGTCAGTGAGTGACCCTACCTAATTTCGGGTGGAAAACCCATTCCTGTAATAATATTTATGGTTTTCCTACTCCTTCTTAGGTTAATTGTATTATTATCATTTTTATGTTATTTTAGTTACTTTTGCAGCTTTCTCTGCAATAGTAGCAAGCTGACACTCCTCCTCCTTGCCCTAATTTTCCCTTGCCCTTGCTCAATCTTTGCCCCCCCAGCCCTTGCTCCCCCCTCCCTAGCTTGCTTGCCCATGCCAACGCCACTACCCCTCCCAATCCCTTGATTGGACCTGCCCCCCCCCCATCCAACAGTCAAACGGACCCACCCCCCCCCCAGCCAACAGTCAAACGGACCTTCCCCCCCCTTGAACAACAATTGCCAGCCCCCCCCCCCCCTCCGCTTTGGCCCCGCCCCCCTTTGACTGCTCCGCCCCTCAACCAACAATGGCCGGCCCCCCCCCTTGACCGACAACGGTGTGGTGCCCCATCCTGGACACCCTGGCCGCCTTAAGACCTCAACCCATAAACTGTTGTGCAAACGTACTGTCCGGCATCACAAAAAAAAAAAAAAAAAAAAAAAAAAAAAAAAAAAAAAAAAAAAAAAAAAAAAAAAAAAAAAGAAAAAAAAGAAAAAAAAAAAAAAGAAAAAAGAAAAAGAAAAAAGAAAAAAACCAACTTATCCTTGTTGAGACTGTGAAAATGAAGATGTTTCTGGTGGGATTTGAACCCACAACCTCAGATGGACTGAGAAACATACTAGAGTGCTGCCTTTACCAACTATGCTACAGACGCTTGTGGCTGCAAGGGTTGTTTGGTATTACTGGTCTGGGTTCAACTGCACAGCCTCCGTACTGTGGTGATACATCATGTTAGCAGGTTTAACCTCAACACCCCCCTTGCTACGTAATGTAGAAATAGGTATGGAAATACCCAGGTGAAAGTGTGATTAGTGTGGGGATTGAACCCGTGATAGGCTTACAGGGGATGATGGTCTTACAGGAAGCATTCACATCTTATTCAAGTCTCATAAGTAAGCAAGTATACGCTCAGGTAGACTCTGGGCTCATAACCTGTTGGGACTGTGAAAATGAAGATGTGTCTGGTGGTATTTGAACCCACAACCTCAGATAGACTGAGACACATACTAGAGTGCTGCCTTTACCAACTAGGCTACAGCAATTGTGGCTGCCAGGGTTGTTTGGTATTACTGGTCTAGGTTCAACTGCACAGGCTCCGTATTGTGGTGATACATCATGTTAGCAGGTTTAACCTCAAAAATCCTCAGGCTCATCCAAACCGTCCTTTATCCACGTGCGTCGCGCGTTGGGCATCCTTCATCCGCGCACGTCGCGCCTCGCGCCTCGCGCGCTGCGCTTCCTTTACCCGCGCGCGTCGCGCGTCCTTTATCCGCGCTGCTCATTATCCTTGCCGTTGCGCGTTGCTTTTCATCTCCGCCGTTGTCATTGCGTGTCCTCATCTTTGTTGTTGGGCGTCCCAATCTCCTCATTGCTACCGTTGCGCGGCGCTCATCCATGATTTACCAAATCCATCCCAACCGCACCCCCAAGCATTTGGCAAATCCTCGGATCCGTCAAATCTCCCATCTCACTTGATCTATCAGTCGTGAATCTCAAGCCTGTCAGGATTTACTCAACCGTTTCAAGCCAATCTCCTATCCGCCCATCCGCGCTCTCACCGACTTCATCCGTCACCTTTCCTGGGGCTCTCCCACCCACTTCCGCCTTTGGACAAGGGGTGAAGAGTGCCCACTACCACCCGCAGACATCTGCGGCGGTTTGGTTCATTTCCCTTTCCCACCCCGTCCGCCTTTGGACAAGGGGGGGTGATTCCGGTATTGTTGCATGCGCCCATCCACAGACGGACGCAAGTGACCACATTGTTTCCTTTTCCTTTTTTGCTCTATTTGTAGAATCCGTTTTACATAGTCTAACAGGGCCTCCTGCCCATATAAGGAGGGGCTCTCCCCTGCCTTTTGGATCCAGCATCAGAGCATGGAATCATCCAGCATGAAATCAGCACCCCTTTGATCCTTGAGCCTCCATACTCAACCCTTGATCCCTGATCCTTATCACCAACCAATAGCCTTGCTGGTTGAAGAAACATTCTTTCTGTTGGAATTTTTGAGTGTTTCATACCACTCCTTGATCCCTTTCTCTGACCATACTGGTCCTGATCCCTGATCACCTTTCTAGAGCCAATCACAATTGATTGAAGAGGTCTTATTAAGCTTAAGACCTGGAGTGTTATACCTCCCCTTAGCTTCTTTGGAGTTGCATTCTGCCAGCCTACTCTTGAGTCCCTTTAGAAGTGTTGAGGTTATCCTTGCTTCAAATCAGTTACTGTTTGTTTTAGAGCTTCTTAAACATTGTGCTTTGTCTTGTACAGCCACCCTCAGTTATCTGGTACCCTTCAAGCGCTTGATTGTGGAGAGTTGGGCAGGTTCATTGAGAACCTGAAGGTTGCTTGGGTTTGAGTTGATCATCCCCAATCTTCTGCTGACGACCAGAGTTATTAGCTTGTGGGCATTGTTTACATAAAACAGCTTTTGTTCTTTGAACTCTAAGAAGACTTTAACTTCTTTTGTTCAAGTTTTTCCCTGCATAATCTTGTCTCAGATAGTGCTGTTCCGTCGCTACCAAACTATTATCATCCTTATCCTCTACTCCTTGATTCCTCATTTACCAGGTTCTGGACCTTGATCTTGGTTACATTTAAATATTTTTGTAACACTCAGGAGGGCAGCCTAAACAGCACCTTTCCCCTCTGAAGAACTGCCACAGCCTAGCACCGTTTGGAGTCTTACATTTGATCCCCCGGGCCAGGATCAAACCAGAAACCTTGGGATTTAAAGTCCCAACTTGAAGAATCAACTCCGAAATCCAATCCAATTTTTTTTCTTTTCTTTTTCTGTTTGTTCTTTTTTTAGATCTGATCCGTGGAGGCAGCTTTGTCCAGAAGTAAGTCCTCCCAATTGTGCACCGCCTAGGCAAGATCCTTGTTGTTTTTGTGAAACTCTACTCTTGCCACACTTGTGAGCCACCTTGGAACTCTGCTTGTTTGGATCTCTAAGGAACCCTTCAACATGGAATCTGCTAGATCCTCTTTATCTGTTTGGGCCAAGATGGTCAAAATCAAACCTCAGAACAAAAATTTAGGCTTCAATGGGACCGATGTCAAACAATTCTTGGACTCCTTTGAGATGGCTGCGGAAGTGGATGGTGCCAGTGAATATGATATGGCTTATCAGTTACGGTTTTTTATCTCTTCTGACAAAGTTATGGAGTTTATTGAATTGTTTGAGGGATTTGAAACTCACAACTGGCGGCTCCTGAAGGAGGCTATGCTGGCCTATTGGGGAAAAATAGATGTAGCCAGATTTACTTTGCAAGACTTGGATGCCCTGGTTTCTCAATGGATCTCCAATGGTGGTATCTCCTCAGCCTCTGACTATCAGACTTTCAGAAAATCTTGGGACCCTATCCAGTCCTATCTTATCCGGAACGATCACATTGATACATTGGACAAAATTTGAGTGCAATTTTTTCAGTCTTTCTCTCCAGGAGTGCAGGAAAGAATTAAGGATGGATTGGTGAAATCTGGATCCATGATCACGACAAGAGACAATTGGTTCAAGCTCCCTGCTTTCATGGTTCTTAGGAATACTGTGGATAAAGTGATGAAAGGTCAAACAGCTCTCACCTTTGAAAAACCTAAAATCACTGAACCAGTCCTTGCCCCCTCTTTTCAAGCATCTAACAAAATCATGAATAAGATGGAAGCCAATCGCAGACCTAAACCCAATCCTCAGACTCACTGGGAGACACCTACTATAGATGAGATCACTAAATTACTTCAGGCATTTGAGAATAACATAGATCAGAAAATATCCTCTTTAGCCACTCCTAAACGTGCTAATTCTGTTCCTAAGTCTACTATAGTCTGTTATTATTGCCATAGGGAAGGCCATGGTACCGGTAGATGTCCTGAACTCCAGAAAGACAAGGAGGAGAAGTTAGTAGAGCAGAAGGGAAATAATTTTTTCCTTCCTAACGGTGCTTTGATCCCTTTTGATTCGTCTTGACTGATCCGTCATGTGGTGGCCTCATACCAACCACCAACTCTTAAGAAAGCATCCTTGGTCTCTGTGGATTTTGGATTGTCCTGTGGAACCCTGCAACCTTGGTATCCCCCAGCTATCACTTCTTCCAGCTTCCCTGGCACCTATCAATCCGATCCAGCTAGGAAACGCCATGAGGAACCAAAACCTCATAAGTCTCCTCCTGTTCCATCCTCCATTCTGCGAAAACCCGCTAAATGCCAATCCTCACCTGAGCCTCCTTCCTCTGATGTGGAAGACATGGAAGTAGAAAGGGAACCACTTATGGAAAGGTTCCAGGAAAACTCTGATCCTCCCCCTCTTCAACCTGCCCAACCCTCAGATCCTCTTCCATCACCTATTACACGTGATCTTCCTCCCTCCACCCAGCCCAAAGTTTGATTTGAGAGGGGCATCTCCAAGGACTACCCTAATGCTGTGGAAGGAGTATTAAAGAAAATTTCTGATCTTAAAATCCCCTATCTATCTGTTGATGAACTCCTGTCAATCTCTCCATCTGTGGCAGAAGCAATGAAGAAATGGGTTTCTCTTTGACATGTGGAGATTGGTCTGGACAAATTAAAGGTCTCCTCTGGTACTCTGATAGAGGATTATGGTGGAACAGATCCCTCTTCAGATACCAACCTGTATTCCTGTCCTCTTGGTTTTCTTCCATGTTGTCTTGGTGATTCAACTAAAACGTTTTCTCTCCTTGTGGATTCAGGTTCTCAGCTCAACTTGATTTCGGACTCCATGGCCTGCAAGCTTAAACTTAGCCCAAGGGTCAGTTTCAACTCTGCGGTTTATGGAATTGGGAATCAGTCTTGTGAACTGGTTGGTATTTCTGAGGATATTCCTGTTTGAATTGGTCAAAATATTGTTGGCACCTGTCACTTCTGGATCACTCGTCTGGATGGTCCCATGATCTTGGGAAGGCCTTTCTTAATGGACTTTGGTGCTACCCTGATGTTTTCTGATCAAGTTGGGGAGAGAATTCTCCTCCCTGATGCTGATGGCAGAAAAATTGAAGTGCCCCTTTGTTCTTTGGATTCTGGTTGTTGGGAAAGAGACTTCCCTGGTCACCCTCCCAAATCTGTCCTGAAAGGAAAGCAGAAAGAAAACTCTCATTCCTTTCATCCTCATTTTTTAGCAGAATAGTTGGCCCTACTGATAGTTGTAGTTCTCCTCAGCCTCAGACTTCAACTCATGGACCAACTCCCACCTCAGAGGCATATCTTTATTTTTCCTCATCATTTTCTTCTCATCCAAATAAGATCAAAACCCAAACACTTGAAAAATCCAAAAAATCCAAAAATATTTCTTCTCTGTCTGGATCTGTTGTATCTTCTTTTTCTTTTTCTTTTCAGCCTGATCACTCATCCTCTATTCTGGTTTTGAATCTCTGCAATGAGTCTAAACTAGATCTTGATCTCAATTCTTTTCTTGGTAGCTTTGGTATGAAGGAGTTTGGTCTTAGGTGGAGGCAATTTGGGGTAGAAGTAAGTCCTCCCAATTGTGCACCACCAGGGGCTTCTACTACTGTTGTTTTCAAAACTCTACCCTGTGCCACACATGTGAGCAATGTGTTATCTTTTGGATCCTCTTTTATGGAGAAGGCACCTTTCAAGGACGCAGCAGAACATCGGACTTGGAAGATGTTGGAACACGGCCTCAGTTTTTGTATTCAGGTCTCACTGGTCAATGCTTGGAGGAAGCAGGGGTTCCTCTCCTTTGCCACCAAGTACAAACCAGTTGCACAGAAGGTCCAGCCAGTCAACCAACCAATGCCTCTCAACCTCAATCCTCCTCTTATGCGTCCTCCGCTATCCCGCAATCCTTACTGTGGTCTATCCAAATCCCTCACTGGTCCATTTATTCCCTCCGGTTGGGTCACTGAAGAACGTCTGAAAGTGGTCAACTTTGGTCCAGATGGATGGTTTCTTCCTGATGAGTTAAATTTGATCAAAAATATTTTGTCTCTAAGGGAAAAATCTATTGCATTCTGTGAAGAAGAGAGAGGACTCTTGAAAGAATCCTATGGTCTTCCTTACATCATCCCTGTAGTTGAACATGACCCTTGGCAAAAGAAAAAGATCCCAATCCCTGCTGCTAAAGTTGACAAATTCATCAAGTTGGTCCGCAAACTAGTCCGAACTGGTTTATACAAACAATTGACTTCTAGCTATTCCAGTCCTGTTTTCTGTGTTCTAAAGAGTAATGGTAAACTTAGAGTAGTTCATGATCTCCAACCTCTTAATAAAGTTACTATTGAAGACTCTGGCCTGCCGCCTGCCACTGAAGAATTTGTTGAATCCTTCTCTGGGAGAGCTTGCTATGGTCTAGGTGACATTATGGGTGGCTATGACGAAAAATCCTTGCATCCTATTTCTTGTCCCCTCACTACTTTAAATACTCCCCTTGGTTGATTTCAGCTGACTCAATTGCCTCAAGGTGCCACCAACTTGGTTGCAGTCTATCAGGCTCAGATGATGTGGATCCTCCAGGACAAAATCCAGGATCATGCGGGTATCTTTATCAATGATGGTGGGATTAAAGGGCCAGTTTCTGACTATGATAATGAGCTCTTACCTTGGCACTCAGGAATCCGACGATTTGTCTGGGAGTATGCTACTGTCTTGGAAAGAATTTTGTTTTGAATTGAGGAATCTGGCCTTACTGTCTCTGGATCAAAACTTGCCGCCTGTGTCCCTTCCTTGGAAATTGTTGGTCATATAGTCTGCAAGGACAGAAGAAGGATGGCACCCTCTAAAGTCAACAAAATCATCTCCTGGCCTACCCCAATAAATCCCACGGAAGTTAGAGGTTTCCTAGGTGTTGTAACTTATGTCAGGATCTTCATTCCCTCATTATCCAAAATCTGTATTCCTTTGCGTCGCTTAACCAGGAAGGATGCTGAATGGATTTGGACCCAAGACTGCAAGCAATCATTTCAGTTGCTCAAAACAATTGTTGGGAAAGACATTGTTTTGAAAAAGATCACTTATGGACCTGGAGCCGGCAAGATCAAGCTGGCAGTGGACTCAAGTTATCAATCTGTTGGGGCTGTTCTTACCCAGGAAGATGAAAATGGTTTGGATTGTCCTGCTCTGTATGAATCTCTTCTTTTCTCAGATGTGGAATCCAGGTTCTCCCAGCCAAAACTGGAACTTTGCAGTGTGGCCCAAATGTTGAAGAAGCTTCAGACTGTCCTTTGGGGTCAACACTTTGAGTTAAAAGTCAATGCACAATCCATTATTGAAATGATCAATGCCCCCAGACTCCCAAATGCTCCAATGACTCGTTTGGTGGCTTTCATACAGTTGTTCTCTTTTGATATTGTTCACAGGCCTGGAAAATCTTTCACCATGCCTGATGGTTTATCTTGACAACCTATTGGAGACAATGAATCAGAGGTTGGAATGGATTTCAATCAGGAAGAACCCTTGGTCCGCCCTGTCTTTGCCTTCTCCTCCCATAATTACTCTGGTTTCCAGCAAGGTTTCTGGCTTAAGTTGGAGCAGTACCTTTCAACTCTCCAAAGACCCTCTGATCTCTCTGCCAAAGAATTTTGGTCCCTTAAAATGAAGTCCTCCAACTTCTTTGTCCAAGGTTCTAGGCTTATGAAAAGAGAAACTCCTTGTGCACTTGTTGTGGTCTCTATCCCTTCTAAGCAAGATTTGATCCTGGAAAATCTCCATGAAGGCCTTGGTCATCGTGGGGAAACCAAAACTTATCGACGAATATCCAAAAGATTCTGGTGGCAATCCCTGAAGAAATCCGTTTCTCAATGGTGTAGGATTGTGAAGTGTGCCAGAAATGTGATCTTAGGTGCCCGGCCAAAATTTGTTACCCCACTGGAGAGTCCACTGTCTTTGGGAGGATTGCTATGGATGTGGTTCACATTAAGGCTGGTGGAGCTAAGTACCTCATTGTGGCTAGAGATGATTTTTCTGGATGGGTTGAAGCAAAGTTTCTTAAGAACCTCAGCTCTGAATCAGTAGCAGCTTTCCTTCATGAGTCTTGGACAATGCGTTATGGCTTGGCCCAATCTTATTCTACGGATGGTGGCTTGGAATTTGGTGGAAAACTTGCTGAAATGATCCAATTGCTACCCGGACAACATAGAGTTACTACTCCCTATTATCCTGAATGACAAGGCATGGTGGAAAGAGGCCATGCTCCTTTGAAGGCTGCTCTTGTCAAATTGGCGGGTGAAAGTGGCAAGAATTGTCAAAAGTTTCTCCCCTTGATCCTCTTCTCTGATCAAATTTCCACCAAGCAAACCACTGGTTACTCTCCTTATGAAATCATCTTTGGTCAGAGGGCTGTTCTTCCTCTTGATCTTGAAATGGAGTTTTTCTTCGGCATCTCTTGGGAACAAGTTTCCTCAACTACTGACCTATTAGTTGCCAGATCAAAGCAACTAGAGCGGAGTGAAGATATTCATAACAAAGCTTATCAGAAGATGATGGAATCAAGAGCAAAATCAGTTCATTATTGGGAAGATAAACACCTAAATTGAATCAGGGACCCTTTAAAACCTGGTGACCTGGTATTGGCTTATAATTGTTCCTTGGAAACTCAGTGGGGAAAGCTTTTCTCTAACCGCTGGAATGGTCCTCACCAAGTAGTCCGTCAAGTTAGAGGTGGATCATATCTTTTGGAGGAGCTGGATGGTACTCAGATGGCCAGAAGGTTCTCTGCTGATCAGGTCAAGAAATTTCACTCTTGTGGAGGCAACTTGGTCCGGAAGTAAGTCCTCCCAATTGTGCACCATCTGGGAAAGATCCTTGTCATTTTGTGAAAACTCTACTTCATGCCACGCGTGTGAGCACTTGGGACGCCTCCTTCATTTTATCTCAGCCACTCTAGGATTTTTGGTTGGATCAACATATTTTTTTCTCAACCACTCTCAAGATCAAAATGGCCATTCTTTGGTTTCAATCATCTTTCTTTCCTTTCTCTTTCTATGGCATCAAACTCAGGAGCAGACTAGGGACAGTCTGTAAGTTGGGGAGAGATGTGGTGCCCCATCCTGGACACCCTGGCCGCCTTAAGACCTCAACCCATAAACTGTTGCGCAAATGTACCTTCCGGCATCAAAAAAAAAAAAAAAACCAAATTATCCTCAGGCTCATCCAAACCATCCTTTATCCAAGCGTTTCGCGCCTTGTGCCTTGCGCGTTGCGCGTCCTTCATCCGCGCGCATCGCGCGTCCTTTATCCGCGCTGCTCATTATCCTTGCCATTGCGCCTTGCTTGTCATCTCCGCCGTTGTCATTGCGTGTCCTCATCTTTGTTGTTGGGCGTCCCAAGCTCCTCATTGCTACCGTTGCGCGGCGCTCATCCATGATTTACCAAATCCATCCCAACCGCACCCCCAAGCATTTGGAAAATCCTTGGATCCTTCAAATCTCCCATCTCACTTGATCTATCAGTCGTGAATCTCAAGCCTTTCAGGATTTACTCAACCGTTTCAAGCCAATCTCCTATCCGCCCATCCGCGCTCTCACAGACTTCATCCGTCACCTTTCCTGGGGCTCTCCCACCCACTTCTGCCTTTGGACAAGGGGTGAAGAGTGCCAACTACCGCCCGCAGACATTCGCGGCGGTTTGGTTTGGTTCATTTCCCTTTCCCACCCTGTCTGCCTTTGGATTAGGGGGGGGGTTATTCTGGTATTGTTGCATGCGCCCATCCACAAACGGATGCGAGTGACCACATTATTTCCTTTTCTTTTTTTTGCTCTATTTGTAGAATCCGTTGTACATAGTTCAACAGGGCCTCCTGCCCATATAAGGAGGGGCTCTCCCCTGCCTTTTGGATCCAGCATCAGAGCATGGAATCATCCAGCATGAAATCAGCACACCTTTGATCCTTGAGCCTCCATACTCAACCCTTGATCCCTGATCCTTATCACCAACCAATAGCCTTGCTGGTTGAAGAAAGATTCTGTCTGTTGGAATTTTTGAGTGTGTCATACCACTCCTTGATCCCTTTCTCTGACCATACTGGTCGTGATCCCTGATCACCTTTCTGGAGCCAATCACGATTGATTGAAGAGGTCTTATTAAGCTTAAGACCTGGAGTGTTATACCTCCCCTTAGCTTCTTTGGAGTTGCATTCTGCCAGCCTACTCTTGAGTCCCTTTAGAAGTGTTGAGGTTATCCTTGCTTCAAATCAGTTACTGTTTGTTTTAGAGCTTCTTAAACATTGTGCTTTGTCTTGTACAGCCACCCTCAGTTATCTGGTACCCTTCAAGTGCTTGATTGCGGAGATTTGGGCAGGTTCATTGAGAACCTGAAGGTTGCTTGGGTTCGAGTTGATCATCCCCAATCTTCTGCTGACGACTAGAGTTATTAGCTTGTGGGCGTTGTTTACATAAAACAGCTTTTGTTCTTTGAACTCTAAGAAGAATTTAACTTCTTTTGTTCAAGTTTTTCCCTGCATAATCTTGTCTCAGATAGTGCTTTTCCCTCGCTACCAAACTATTATCATCCTTATCCTCTACTCCTTGATTCCTAATTTACCAGGTTCTGGACCTTGATCTTGGTTACATTTAAATATTTTTGTAACACTCAGGAGGGCAGCCTAAACAGCACCTTTCCCCTCTGCAGAACTGCCACAGCCTAGCACCGTTTGGAGTCTTACAATGGCCAACCCCCCCCCCCTCCGCTTTGGCCCACGCCGCCCTTCAACCAACAATGGCCGCCCCCCCCCCCCCTTGACCACCCCTCAACCAACAACAGCCAGTCCCCCCCCCTTGACCAACATTGGCTGGCCCTGCCCCTTGACCGCCCCTCAACCCACAATGGCTGCCCCCCCCCTGATGGCCCCCCATGCCCGCCTGCCCGGCCAACCAACTTCCCCCGCTTCCCTGGTTCCCGGGCCCTGCCTACGTGGCCCCAGGCCCAACCCCAACCCAACCTCAAACCAGACCCAAACCAGACCCAAAGGCCTGGCCCAATTCCCTCATACCTTGGTAAGTATTTTTTTTTGGGGGGTGCTTATGTGATGTTTTTTTTTTCTTTTTTTTTGGTACAGTTTTTTTTTTTTTTTTTTTTGGTTATCACCTTTCTGGTGAACTTGCAATCAAGTCCAGTTTTGGTTTCATTTTTTTTGATCCAAGCTTGTTTCACCAATGATGCCCATTTGACTGACTGTTTTTTTTTTGGTTTTTTTTTCAATCCCTCAACCCTTATTGGTGAATTTCCAATTCTTCCCCCACCCCCTTCAACATGTTATGCAAACAATAAAATCCCTTCTTGTTCCTCACGTCAATCTAATTATAGGATTGGGAGTGAACAAGATGGAAGGAGATGGCTTGAAAAAAATACAGAGAGGTGGGAAGAGTAGGGCTGCTTGCCAAAAGAGGCTTCAATCTTGGGATTCAGAAATGTCTTTGGAAGTTGCTGAGGAAGGTATTAACAAAAAGTTTGTCTGTTCTTGTCAAAAACCACGTCCTTTGGATCTGTACCCTTCCATTGTTTCCAAAAATAAAAAGAAGAGTCAAAAACCCACCCAGGAAGAGTTTGAACAAGCCAAAAAAACAATCAAATCCTTCCATTTCTTCCACTGTGGAAAATTAACTGTCCTTGATCAATCTGATCACCAAGCCCTGGTTGCAATAATTGAATTTTTGCTCTTGGATGAACTCTCAGATCAAGATAAGGAGGACATCAACTTTGTCACCACTTTCCTTCACAGTTCAAAAAAAATTGCCAACCCAGTTGTTCCTTCAAGATCTTGTGGTTAAAAAATGTGGGCAATTGGATGGCAAAAATCAATGGACCTCTTTGAGTTATTTGGATGCTATGTGAATAAATCATCTATTTGATATTCCCCTCCGCAGTATGCTTTTCTCAATCTTAAGGTAGAAAAAGTCTCTCAAATTTTAGGACAAATGTTTTTCCAGTTGGCCAGGCTTCCCTTTGAATCAAACCATGAAATAATGAAGGACAATGGCATCCCCTCCTTCCCATCACTGAAAATTGGATCTTGGCCTACTCCCTTTTACTGCTCTCCGCATTTCACCTTCACCTCCAACTCTTTTTACAACTCACCTCACATTGACAAAGGTGAAATCTCTGAGTATTCCTTTTAACTTGCAGTTCCAACCAGTAAATCAAATGGACAACTTATTTAAAACACCAATGAATATCAAGTATCTGATGGCCAATTTGTTTTTCCTGACCTTGGCTTTGGGATTGAATTCAAGCAAAAAAGTGTGGTCAAAATGGTTTGGGCAGCCAATAAGTACAAGCAATGTACTTTTCCTGCTGTGGAGACTGCAACTCATACAACAATGGAAATGTCAATGCAAATCAACAAAACAACTAGAAACACTTGCAGCGAATTTGGTAGTGGGAAAATATACTCCAGGAAAAAAATATAAATAAAAAGAAAAAAAAATTATTGGTGGGGTTAAAGATAGTCTTCAGCATTGTTGTAATCAAAAATGGTATTTTTTTCTTTTGAAGTTTTTCATTGAAGCAAATATATTTACAAGCCCAAAATTTTAGTAATCAGCTTTAATTCATCTACTGTTCTGCTGCTACCAATGTATGCTTCAGCCATTGACCACTTATCCTTTTTTTCTGTTGCCGGTTTTTCCTCTCCATTTGCAGTTGCGCTTGCTGTTGATCCTTCTCCTTTTCCTATTTTTGAAATTCTAGCTCAGCCTGTTTCAACTTCCACTCAGCATTCCATTTTTTCTGATGATCCAAACTCTTGGCTTTCTGCTTTTGAAAAGCAATAGCCAGTTGATGATCCCATTTCTCCTTTTCAAACTGAAGTTTTTCAGACTCAATTTGCAATTTCACTGTTTTTCAGAGGGGACCAAAAAAGAGCTTGATTTTGAAAGAAATCAGAATCCAATGGTCTTAGTTGAATCTTGCTTCTCCATAATCTCCTCAAACCTGGAAAATTTGAATTTTTTCTCCTCTTTTGAATTCTATTGGGGTTGATGTTGATTGAATTGGAGGCCTTTTGCTTTCAATTTGCAGAGGAGTTTTGTGTGGGAAAATCATTGCTCTCATTTGAAGGGGATTTTGGAGGCCCCATTGGCATGAGTTTTCAGCCATGCAGGAATGGATGAGCATGTTTCTTTTGAGTCTAAATCATTCAAGTTTAACTGGACAGAAGAGAAAAGAAATTTGTTCCTTACTTGAGCAGATGTTGATGGCAATGGTTATATGGGAATGACATCCTCCTCATTGGCCAAGTTCTCCAGTTCTTCCACCCCAGGAAGAGAGCAATCCAAAGAAGGAGGGGAAGGGTCCAAGGTTGGGTTTGACTCCTCAATCATCGCAGAAATAGACGTGATTGGAGTTGATCGCATTTGAATTTCCTCCTTGGCATTGGATGGGGGCAACTCATAGGTTTCTTCCAGATCACCATTGCTAGGCTGAGCATCCCCAGCCAAGTCCTCAGCATCAACTGAATTGGATTTTTGGGCATCAAAAGCAGCTAGGGGGGTGATGTTGGCCTTCTTTCCAAAGATTTCATCCATTTTAATACAAAAAGGACAAATGGAGTCCAACTTATCAACCACCAAGTTGATTCCCTTGGCTTTTTCAGAGTTGATGATACCAAAGCCCATGTAGATTGACATGGAGTGGGCCTTTTTGTACTTGGCTCAATAATTCTTGAATTGCTCCCTCATCTGTTTGGATGACAAATCCAGCCTACAATTTCTTTTATTCTTGAGTTCATTGGCCATCAGGAGATAACCATTGACCTTAGAGGATGGATGTTGGCCAACGCGTGTTTCATTGTTGGATCCAAAGCAAGCATTGTAGTTGGACGGAATATTGAGCCAGTTTACCAGGATGATGTGATCAGCTCTCTTGAGCTGACTTGAGCCTTTGGAAGCTGATGAAGGAGGATTTTTGGATGTTGAGTTCCTGGGGGATGTTTACTTTGGTCCATTGGATTGTTTAGTGGACTTGTGGGGGGGATTGCTGAGGGGCCATTTAAAAATAGTAAGAGGGATGAAGGGATGAAGAGCTATGGGAGCGTTTAAGTGGTGATATTGATGAGAGGATGAGAGGATGAGAGTGATGAAGGGATGAAGAGCTATGGGAGTGTTTAAGTGGTGAGATTGATGAGAGGATGAGAGGATGAGAGTGATGAAGCAAAGAGAATAGACAGAGATGATAGTGATGAAGTGACAAGAAGGATAAAGCAATGAGAGCTAGGATGTGATCAAAGCAATAAAGTGATGAGAGTGATGAAGTGATGAGGAAAGTGATCCAATGAGAGTTAGTTGGATTTGATGAAAGCAATAAACAGATGAGATCAATGAAGTGATAAGGATGGTGATCTGATGAGAGTAAGCTGGATGTGATGAAAGTGATAAACAGATGAGAGTGATGAACTGATCAGGATTGTGATCCAATGAGAGTTAGATGGATGTGATGAAAGCAATAAAGTGATGAGATTGATGAAGTGATGAGGATAGTGATGAAGAGATGAACAGCAATGAATCAAATTTTTTTCTAATGAGGTTGGAGTTAGAAGGAGGTGGGAAGCCAGGGGTGGATAACATGGACAGGTGGTGGAAGCCTTTAAATACTTTATTTGGAAAAACCCACTTATTTCCAGGCAACCCTGACATGTCTGATGTGAAATAAGTGGTTTTTTTTATTTTTAATGGCGGATTTGGTTTGAAACCCGCCATTAAAAAATGGCATGTTTTCTTAACTCTGATACGCCCTATTTAGTAGTGAGGTTGAAATGTATTTTTTTTTTGAAATCCTATTTTTCTTCTCATTTCCAAATAGTACATTGCACCATGATTTGTAGATTCCAAGACAAAAGCATTAGCTCATGGCAATAACTGGAGAGACCTGAAGGGATGAAAATTTAACCCAGTTGGAAGGAATCAAACCTGCATCAACTCATTACATTATGGCGTATCAAAGTTAGCAAACCTGCCATTAAAAACCCGCCATTTGTTTGACCAAACCTGCCATTTTTAATGGCGGGTTTCTGAAATACACATAGCCCCTAACTGGTGTAGTTTGAAATGGCCGGTTTCATGAAAATGGTTGATTTCAAACATCAAAGCCGCCATTAAATCCTCCATTTATGCATCATCATCCATCCACCATCCATCACATATAAACCACCCATCCACATCACCAAATCCATCCCGGTCCCATCTCCATTGCATCACACACATCTCATATCCATTGCTTCACATCTCCATCTTCACACAAATCAAATTCCATCATCATCTCATCACCACACATTAAATCACCATCTTTCTCAACCTGTCCTATCAAGCTTCTTGGCAGCAAGTTGAAAATGCAAAAAAGCTGACTGAACTTTTGTTAGTATTTGACTGCCATTCAGAATCTGATTCAGACTCCAATTTGGAATCAACTTGGTTAGCTTTGAATTCTCTGTTGGAAAAGCAATACATGGTTCCAAGAATACACACCCTCCACAAACCTATGTATGAATGGCAAAAGCTTCATCTCATCTCCAACTTCAGCTTCCAGCAACTATTCCAAACTTTTTTGCCTTCATTCATGAAAATTTTGGAGATGATTGAAGAACACCACATCTTCCAGAACAATTCTTGTAATCCTCAACGCAATCCAGCCATCCAACTTTCAGTTGCTCTTTGTATATTGGGATCAAATGGAAATGGAGCAGCAATCCATCAATTTGAAAATCTATTCTCAGTCAGTTATGGAAGCATTGAATTTTACACCAAAAGAGTCATGCTTGCTATCCTACCTTTCTGTTTCTCAGTCCTTTCTTGGTAAACCAAAGAAAAATGCAAGGATATATCTAAAGTAACGGAGACCAAAGACTTTTGTGGTTGCATTGGGTTTGTTGATGGAACCACCATCCCCTTGAGTCAAAAACCCAAGCTAGATGGCACTCACTATTTTGATTGCAAAAAAAGGCAACTGATTCATTTCTTTTCAAATTAGTTTGATAACACCTTTGATCACACCACTGACCAAATATTTTTCATCTTTTTGTTTAGATAATCCGTGGCCTTACAACTTTTTTGTGATAAAAACAATAAGTTCATATCCCTCCATGCTGGCCTTCCAGGTTCTTGTCATGATTCATATGTGTTGAATTAGATTCACATTGTTGAAAAACCAGGGAAGTACTTTGACAAAGATCAATACCTTCTGGCCAATTCATCTTATTCTAGTGGCAAATATGTGGTTCCAGCATACCAGAACATTTCATCTAAAAATCAAGGAAAAATTTATGACAACTATCCTCTTGCCCAATCACAAGTTTAGATTGAGCATGCCATAGGAGTCCTGAAAGGAATATGGGCCAGCTTAAGGGAAATTCAAACCAGCTTCAAAACCCCAAAGACATGAAGTTCCTCATCAACTGAATTATCACTTGTATAATCCTTCACAATCTTTTGGTTGACATCAAAGATGAATGGGACAAAATATTTGAAGATGATATTCCTGACCACCTCAAGTCATCCCTGTCTCATCTTGTCCCTCATCTTCTTCTATGAGAGAGCAGATTTTTCCTCTCACCCTTGCTTGCTTTGATGAGTAATGTTTGATTTTTAAATAGGTGAAAAATAACTTCACAGTAAGTTTTTTTTTTTTTTGGTTGTTCAGCAAAGTTTCCAGGCTGAGTTGGTTTTTTTTTCTTAGTGGACTTAGAAAAAATCAAAAAACACCTCCACCTCACACCCCACCACTTGCCAGCCCATCCACCTCTCCCCTCCACCTCACTGCTCCAACACTTCCACCTCACCCCACTCACACACCAGTCAGCTTCCTTCCTACTCCTCATCAAGCCACCTTCTTCACCTCAGCAATCTAAACAACCTCACCCGCCTCATCAACCTCACCAAGAAAGGTGCCTCACCAAGCTCCCCAAAAGATCCACCATCCAACTCACCAACAGACTCAGTGAGTCCCCTTCCCTCATTATTTCCACTCACTAAACCACCTTTTCTTACCTTTCCTTTGAACTCCTCCCAGGTATTCTCTCTCTGCTCAACCTCATCGCAATGGCATCCCCCTTCTCATCTGGTAAGCCCCTCCCTTCTCTTGTTGGACTGAGGGTACGCAGAGTGGAGAGCAAAGTAGAAGGATGAGAGGAGAAGATCAGAAAGAGATGAAAAACAAATTAAATGAAGAAAATAAAATAAAGAAAATGAAAGAAATAAAGGAAAAATAAACTTACCTGAGGGTACGCGGAGTGGAGAAAAAAGTAGAAGGATGAGAGAAGAAGATCCTTCTGCTTTGCCCCGACTCTGCCCTCAGGTATACATGACTGGATGAGATGTCACACATGTCATGACATTATGAAATGTGAAATGAATATTGAATATTGAGAATGAGATGAGCACGCGCTGGCGTAGAGAATAACATGAGCTTGATGTGAAACATATTTGGATAGTGTGTTGATGACAAGAAATAATGAGAAGAAATTGAGATTGATAGATATGAAGAAATAAAAAGAAAATAGACATAGAGATAAGGAAAGAAAAGAGATAAGAGGAAAAAGACATGGAGAAATGGAGATAACTGTTTACTCCAACACCCCCCCTTGCTGGCCAACGCCTAAAATACCAAAAAGTTGTTGATGAGTGTTCAAGAGTACCCGGGAGAGTGGCTTGGTCAGCATATCTGCAATCATGTCTTTGGTGCTAACATGATGAATTTCAAAAGCTCGTCAAGAGACACATTTGCAGATGAAATGGTGTCTTGCGTCAATGTGTTTTGTTTGAGAGTGATGTTCTGGATTTTTGGCAAGGGCCTCAGCACCTTCATTGTCAACAAATATCTTTACAGGAAGATCTTCTTGTAGCCGGAGTTCACACAGGATGTTGCCAAGCAACAGAACTTCTTTGCAGGAGTTGGATAAGGCCTTGTACTCAGCTTCGGAACTGAAGAGGGACACCGTTGGCTGCTTTTTGGACTTCCAGGAGATTGCACCGGACCCAAGTCGAAACATGTATCCTGAGATGGAACATTGATTTTCCCGGTCTTCAGCCCAATCAGAATTGGAGTAACCGACAAGTTTGAGATCATTTCCTCCAAGAGTGAGGCAGAGGTGCTTGGTGGTGTTGAGATACTGCAATATTCAAATAGCTGCATTCCAATGTTTGATTGATGGATCTTGCAGGAATTGAGATAGCTTGTTGACTGCAAACAAGATATTGGGATGGGTGCATTGAGATATCCAGAGCAATGACCCAATAAGTTGGTTATATTGAGGGGGAGACTCAGGGGAGCCAGGTGATCGTTTTGAGA
The DNA here is from genome assembly GCA_025617555.3 of Puccinia polysora. Lineage (NCBI taxonomy): Eukaryota > Fungi > Basidiomycota > Pucciniomycetes > Pucciniales > Pucciniaceae > Puccinia > Puccinia polysora. Next base: position 22,848,716 of record CM062619.1, on the reverse strand, counting down.
GAGATTTGAAATGGATATTAGTCGGAGAGATGGCTGATGTACTGGAGGAGGGAAGAAAAGTGGATACAACTGAGGAGATGTAGTGACTTTGGCCAAGAGAGACTGTGCGTGAGGGAATATCTTGGCGGATGCTAATCAATAGGAACAGTGACAAATCTTCATCAGAACCAATTGAAAAGCGCTTTCCAACGTCCAAAACGAAAGATGTGACAAAATCCGGGAAACCAACTATGGCCAGGTCATCAACGTGTGCTGTGATGGCGCCAAAAAGAACACCTTTTGAGAGCTTGAAGTAGAGAGATGGGTCATACGCCAAGCGAGTTAAACCGAGGGAAACTAGTGCTGAGTTTAATTCAATATTCCACTGGCGGGGAGACTGTCGAAGGCCGTAGATAGCTCTGGACACCTTGCACACCCAGTCGGGATGAGCAGGGTCTCCGAAAACTGGAGGCTGAGACATATACATGGGTTTGTCTAAATGCCCGTTCAGGAAAGCTGTTTTGAAGTCAATTTGGCGGCTGACCCATCCCTTATTGCCCAGCAGGGACAGGAGTAGTCATAAAGTTTCAAGACAAAGTGTTGGAGCGAATACTTCAGAGAAATCCAAAACTTGAACTTGTGAGAAGCCCATAGCCACTAGTCGAGCCTTCAGTTTGATGATGGATCCGTCGGCGCGTCGCTTAACTTTGAAAAACCACTTACAGCAAATGATTTTTCAACCGGAGGGCGGGGGAACGAGTTCCCAGGTTTTCATACCTCAAAGAGATGAAATTTCTTTGTGGGCAGAAGTAATCCATTGTTGGCGATGGGGAGACTTCATCAGTTGTTTCCAAGTTTTAGGCGCAAGGAGATCATCTTTTACGTTGGCTGATCATGAATAGTTGCCAAAGCAAGACGGGGGGCGAGTGATCCTGGAGGATCAACGCAGGGGTAAGGGAGGAGTTGGGGAGCGACAAGTGGGAGGAGGAGGAATCGGGATGGAGTGAGAGAGAGGGGGGAAGAGATGAGAAGGTTGTGGAGAGGATAAAGGACAGTGTGCTGGAGACTTGGAGACAGACAAGGGAGGAGGAGAAGACAGAAGGGGGGGAAATCAAATTGTCAGAGGTACAGGGGCTGGGACTGCGGTGACAAGAGATTTGAGGTGGGTCAGGAGGAAGAGATGGCGTCTTACAGGGGGCTGGTCTGGAGATAGGAGGGATGAGATTTTGGTCAGCGGAAGGAGCAGATGGAGAGGGGGGGAAACTCGAGGTATACAACCAGTGGATGATGGAATAAGAGAGGGAGCAGAGTCATTTGGAGTGGAAGGAACAGGAGAGCAAGGAAGCGGGGGATAGGATGGCCAAGGAAGTTCAGTGATGATAGGAGCATGATCTGTACTTGCGTCTTGAGTTGGAGAACCATAAGGGAAGAGGGTGTTGTTGAAGAGACAGTCCCTGGACTTGATGATTTTCCTGTCGGCCAGATCCAGCAGGACATAACCGTTTCCTTGATGGAGATAGGATAATAGAACTGACGGGCAAGCTTTTGGAGAAAGTTTACGTTGATTGTGTTCCGGGACTTTATACCAGGTGAGACATCCAAATGGATGAAGGTAGTTAGGTTGTACGTCGTGCTGTTTTAGAATCGTGTTGGGAGATGTGAAACGCGGGGATTTTTGCAGGGAAAGGAATTAAAAGCAAAGAGCAAGTGGCAAAGCGCATCAGCCCAATAACTTTTGGGAAGATTGGAAGATAAGAGGGCAGATTGAATTAAGTTTAAGATTGTTCTGTTGGATCGCTTGGCCACACCGTTAAGCTGTGGGGAATGTGGGGGTCCTGGTTTGTGAGCGGTTCCTTCAAGTGATAGAAAGCTCTTCATTTTTTTGTTGACGTATTTGCCTCCATTGTTGGTACGTAGAGACTTGATGGAACAGGTGAATTGATTTTTGAAAAAGGAAAAGAATGATTTGGTGCATTCAAGAACATCGGATTTTTGCCAAATAGGATAGGCAAAGAGTGCTTTTGAGCAGTCATTGATGAATGTAACAATATATTTGAAACCTTCCCGTGACGTAGTTTCAAAGCTGCATATATTGGAATGTATGATTTGACCCAGTGAGGTTGAGCAATAGCTGAGACAAGAATTAAAAGGAGTTTGACACATTTTTGATTGAATACAAGTAGTGCATTGCTGTACTTCATATTTGTTGTTGAGGCTAGGTTTGATATTAAGTGATTTTAAAAGTTTACAAAGAGATTTCAGATTAAGGTGTGAGTATCTACAGTGGTATCCAAAAAGAGTGTCATCAGACAAAATCTTGACGCTCAATAGAACCGATTCCTCTTTGCTTACCTTCTTCAAAGGAAGATAATATAAGTTAAACTTTCTATAACCTATAGTGACTGGAGGGACATTGATTGAGAGACGTGACTTTTCATAGATTTTGCAACCATTGGAAGTGAAGATTACAGTGTATCCAGCATCACATAGGCTTGAGATAGAGAGAAGAGGTTTGTGCAGATTCAGAACTACCAAAGCATTAATGTTGCCAAAAGACAGATCTAGTGTTCCTTCCATGCTGGACAAGATCTTCAAGCCGTCTGCTAGTCAAACTGAAGTAGAGCAGGGGAACTTGTTTGTTAGTTGTGCTTCAAAAGGAGTCATCAAGAAAGTACATCCGGAATCAAGATTGAAATCAGTGCTGACCATTGGTTTTAATTTGGTAAGGTTGCATGAGGCGTATCCGGCGTGAATAACTATCTCTGATTCAAAATTGTCTTTTTCGTCTTTTTCGTTTGTCATCACAACATTAGCTTTGTTTGAATTGGATTTGTTTTTATATTGTTTGTTTTGCTTTGACTGTTTCAGTGCCTCTAGCACTTCTGGGCACCTGGAGAAAGAATGGCCCTCAATCCTGCAGTTGGTGCAGTAATATGTTTGTGATGGATTCATTTTATCCCATAGTGATCTTTTGGACAGCCTGGTATTGGTTTGAGACTTGGCAGAATTTGCTACAAGTGAGTCTTCATTTCTGGTTTGTCAACGCAGGTTTTCCTGTTTGAGAGCATTTGTAAGTTTCAAGGATGGTAAAGATTCTCTGTTCATCATGCTCAATACGCAACCAAGCCAGTCGTCTGGAAGAGAGAGAAGTATTGCCGTTGATTGGAGATTGTCTGCTGTGAGGGGATTTTCAGGAGTAATGAGGGACAACAGTTTTTCTCCATAGGATACTATTTCTGAGAGATGAGTGGTCATTTCTTTGTTGTTTAGCTTGGTGAGGAGTAGCTTTTGGAGCCAATACATTCAACCGCCTGATGAGTTGTCCTGATGTGCCTCGCGGAGAGAATTCCACATTCCTATGGCGCTTTCTTCATGCTTTCTAATAAATTGAAAATTTGATGAACTTATAGATCTTGATATGACTGAACATACCGCCAGATTGTCTTTAGTCCATGTGTCTTGGTTTGGTTTTGTTGATTTGGTAGTAAGAAGATATCCGACACCAGACGCTCAAAAGTGAATGCAATGTATCATTGCCCAATCCAGATAGTTTGAATCAGATCCTGGTGAATTGAGGGGTATAATGGAAGGTGTTTTTAACACCGGATGCAATTGCGATTTTTCCATAATTAAATAGCCTAACAACACTAAAAGTGCCGGATCCTTCAGAGATAGTTTGATAGGTGATTCTTGGTTGCACTTCTGGGCTCATAACCTGTTGGACTGAGGGTACGCGGAGTGGAGAGCAAAGTAGAAGGATGAGAGAAGAAGATCAGAAAGAGATGAAAAACAAATGAAATGAAGAAAATAAAATAAAGAAAATGAAAGAAATAAAGGAAACATAAACTTACCTGAGGGTACGCGGAGTGGAGAGCAAAGTAGAAGGATGAGAGAAGAAGATCCTTCTGCTTTTCCCCGACTCTGCCCTCAGGTATACATGACTGGATGAGATGTCACACATGTCGTGACATTATGAAATGTGAAATGAATATTGAATATTGAGAATGAGATGAGCACGCGCTGGCATAGAGAATAACATGAGCTTGATGTGAAACATATTTGGATAGTGTGTTGATGACAAGAAATAATGAGAAGAAAGTGAGATTGATAGATATGAAGAAATAAAAAGAAAATAGAAATAGAGATAAGGAAAGAAAGAAAGATAAGAGGAAAAAGACATGGAGAAATGGAGGTAACTGTTTCCTCCAACATCTCTTTCTCCCCCCTTCCTCCTCCTCCTCCTCCTCCTCCTGCCTTGCTTGACCAACCCCCACCAATCAATTAGGAATTGATTGATCAAGAAAATCCTTATTGATTAGTAATTGATTGGTCGATTGATTCAGTTTTGATCAATTGATCAATCGCAATTTGATTGACCAATCAATTGCAAATCAATCAAGCAACCAATTGCAAAGGTCTCCTACACCATTTTTTGGAGATTTCTTTGGAGCTGAACTCTGGGTTTTTTTTTACCTTTTGTTCTTTTTAGTTGTCTCTGGACTGCACCAGAAGCCAACAGGGTGTTTTTTGATTATTTCAGGTGTTCTTTGCCATGGAAGGTAGGTTTTTTTTAATTTTAATTTTTTTGATAACTTTGCTTGTTGGTGTGTTGCATGGGTCACTCATGCAACTTTTGGGGGGGGATTCAGCTTCTGGTGTCCCTGGGTTCAATTCCAGGTATGGTTTCTTTTTTTTTATTCAATCATGTTTCACCAATGATGTCTATTTGAATGACTTTGTTTTTTTTTTTTGAAAACATTTGACCTCTTTTGGGGAATATCCAACTCTTCTCCCTCCCCCCCCCCCCCTCAAAATGTTACACAAGCTATTGAATCCTCCCTTGTTCCTCACCCCAATCTAAGTATAGGATTGGGAGGGAACAAGATGGAAGGAGATGGCTTGAAAAACATACAGAGAGGTGGGAAGAGTAAGGCTGCTTGCCAAAAGAGGATTCAATATTGGGATTCAGAAATGTCTTTGGAAGTTACTGGGAAAGGTATTAATGAAAAATTGGTCTGGTCAGGTTTGAAACTTCATGCTTGGGATCTGTAAACTTCAATTGTTTCCAAAAATAAAAAGAATAGTCGCAAACCCACCCTGGAAGAGTTTGAGCAAGCAAAAAAAACAATCAAACCGTTCCATTTCTTCCACCATGGCAAAGTAATTGTCCTCAATTGATTTTATCACCAAGCCCTGGTTGCAATAATCAAATTTGTACCCTTGGATAAACTCTCAGAACAAGATAAGAAGGACATCAACTTTGTCACCACTTTCCTTCATGGTTTGAAAAAAAAAATTCAACCCTGTTGGTCCTTCAAGATCTTGGGGTGGAAAAATGTGGGCAGTTGGATGAAAAAAATTGATGCACCCTTCCGAGTTATTTGGATGTCATGTGAAGAAATCATCTATTAGATCTTCTCCTCAAGAGTACGCTTTCCTCAACCTTAAGGCCAACAAAGTATCCCAAATTCTAGGACAAATGTTTTGCAATTTGGCCAAACTTTCCTTTGAATCAAACCGTGATACCATGAAGGACAAATAAATTCCCTCTTCCTCTTTATTGGAATTTGGTTTCAAGCCTACACCTTTTGATTGCTCCGCACACATCACTTTCACCTTTGATTCTTTTTACAACTCTCCTCATATTGACAAAGGCGAAATCTCTGGCTACTCATTTTTACTCATGGTTCCAACCAAGAAATCAAATGGTCAACTTATTAAAAATACAGAAAAATATCAAGTATTGGATGGCCAATGTGTTTTTCCTGACCTTGGCTTTGGAATTGATTTCAAGCAAAAATGTATATTCAAAATGGTTTGGGCAGCTATAAAGTACAAGCACTTTACCTTTCCTGCTGTGGACACAGCAACCCATATCACAAGGTCCATGTCACTTCAAATTGATAAAACAACTAGAAACACTTTCAGGGAGTTGAATAATGGCCAAATTTACTCTATAAAAAAAATATAAATAAAAACAAAAAAGATCTGTATGTTGGTGGGGTTAAGGATACTCTCAAACATTGTAAACAAATATTTTTTTGTCTTTCACCCATGCAAATATATTTACAAGCCCAGAATTTGAGTTATCTGCTGTATTTCATCTACTGTTCCACTTCTGCCAATGCAAGCCAAGGCTACTGATACCTTATCCTTTTTTTTGGTTGCACGTTGTTCCCTCTCCTTTTCCAGTTGTGCTTTCTGTCAATTCTTCTCCTTTTCCTCTTTTTGAAACTCTATCTCAGCCTGTTTCAACTTCCACTCAGCATCCCATTTTTGTTGATGAGCCAAAATCTCAGCTTAGTGCTTTTGAACATCCATGGCCTGTTGAAAATCCCACTTTTGTTTTTCAAACTCAAGTTTTTCAGATTCAATTTGTGATTTGACTGTTTTTTTAAGGGGAAAAGCAATGAGCATTATTTTGAAAGCAAGGATATTCAACCAATGGACTTACATGAGTCTTGCTTCTCCACAATTTTTTCAGAGCCTGAAAAACCGGAAGTGTTTCTCATCTTTTTATGAATTTTGGGGTAGATATTGATGGAATTGAAGGCCTTTTTCTTACCCTTGGCAGAGGAGGTTTGAGTCTAAAAGTCGTCACTAGTGTTCAAAGGCAATGTGGAAGGCCCCATTGGCTTGAGTTTTTAGCCATTCTGGAATTTATGAGCCTGTTTTTTTACAATTTAAATCAGTCAGGATCAACCAGACAGAAGAGAAAAGAGCTTGGTTCCTTACTTGAACCAATGTTGAGGGTAATGGAGACTGAGGAGTATCTTGTTCCACATCAGCAAGGTTGAGGAGATCTGCTAACCCAGGAAGAGAGAAATCCAAAGAAGGAGGGGAGGGGTCCAAGGTTGGGTTTGAATCCTCAATCAATGCAGAAGTAGACGTGATTGGAGCTGATTGCTTTTGAATATCCTCCTTGGCATTGGATGGGGGCCACTCATAGGTTTCTTTGGGATCACCATTGCTAGGCTGAGCATTCCCAGCCAAGTCCCCAGCGTCAACTGAATTGGATTTTTGGGCATCAAAAGCAGCTAGGGGAGTGATGTTGGCCTTCTTTCCAAATATTTCATCCATTTGAATACAAAAAGGACAAATGGAGTCCAACTTTGACAAAGCCAAGGGAATCTCCCTTATCTGTTTGGATGACAGATCCAGCCTACCTTTTGTTTTGTTCTTGAGTTCATTGGCCATCAGGAGATAACCATGGACCTTAGAAGATGGAGGTTGGCCAACAGGTGCTTCATTGTTGAATCCAAAGCAGGCGTCATAGTTGGAGGTAATTTTGAGCCAGTTGACCAGGATGATGTGATCAGCTCTCTTGAGCTGACTTGAGCCCTTGGAAGCTGATGGGGGAGGATTTTTTAAGACCTTGGAAGCTGATGGGGGAGGATTTTTTGTTGTGGAGTTCCTTGGCAATGTTTTCTTTGGTGTGTTGGACTTTTGTGTGGACTTGCGGGGGGAGGTTTGCTGAGGGGCCATTTGGAAAGTGTAAGGGAAATAAGTTGATGAGAGGGATAAAGTGACAAGCAAGATAAACTGATGAGAGATATGAAGTGATGAGAGAGATAAAGTGACAAGAGCAATAAAACAATGATTGGATTCTTTGGATGAGGTTGGAGGTACAAGTTCTTGTTGGAGGTAGAGTGATGAGAGCAATGAAGCAATGAGGTCAATGAAGCAATGAGAGCAATGAAGCAATGAGAGAAATAAAGTGGTGAGTGATCAAGTGATGAGGGTGATAAATTGATGAGAGTGATAAAGTGATGAGAGTGGTGAATCTTTTTATGATGAGGCTGGAGGTAAACAAAATTTCAATGAGGTTGGAGGTAAAAAGAGGTGGGAAGCCAGGGGTGGATAACGTGGACAGGTGGAAGAAGCCTTTAAAAAATTTATTTGAAAAAAACCACTTATTTCATGTTAACTTTGACACGTCTGATGTAAAATAAGTGGCTTTTTTGGATTTTGAATGGCGGGTTTGAAATGGCACATTTGGGTTGAAACCTGCCATTCAAAAAAATGGGGGTTTGGTTAACTTTGATATTCCCTATTTGAGGTTCTGTAACCATTGATCAACAAAAAACTCTGGGAGAAAGGTATAAATAAACATTTATAGTAGGTAAAAAGAAGTAATTGGACTGGTTTATGAAGCAAAAAAGCCCACTCACTCCATATTGACAAGGGATCTTTGCGCAAATTCCATTTCCAAAGAAGGGGGTACTCTTCTTGTTTAAAAAATCAATTGGGCGTATCAGAGTTAAAATTAAAAAATTAAATTGCTGATTTCAGGCCTATCCATTTTTTTTTTTGAATTTTTTTTTCAGTCAAAAAAATTTATTCATTGTTTATTTTGATAAAAAAATATTTTTTTAAAAATATATATTTTTCCTGAAATAAGCTTTTTAAATTTTTCAAAATTTTGACTCTGATATGCCTTAATAAATTACCCCGGATCTCCTAGTTCCATCAAATGTTTTCCCTCCATCTCTGCTAAGATTCAATAGGGGGTATCAAATTTAAGAAAACCTGCCATTTTTAATGGCGGGTTTCAACCCAGATCCTCCATTTCAAACCCGCCATTGAAAATCAACAAAACCCACTTATTTCACATCAGACGTGTCAAAGTTACCTGAAAATAAATTGTTTTTTTCAAATGAAGTATATAAAGGCCTTCAACATCTCAACCACATGTGATTTCACATCATCACCCCTGGTTTCATCCTCCAACCTTATTGGAACACTTCATCACTCTCATTGCTTAATCACTATCCTCATCACTTCATCACTCTCATTGCTTCATTGCTATCCTTATCACTTGATCACTCTCATTGCTTCATCACTATCCTCATCACTTCATCACTCTCATTGCTTAATTGCTATCCTCATCAGTTCATCACTCTCATTGCTTTGTTGCTATCCTCATCACATCATCACTCTCATTGCTTCATCACATCATCACTCTCATTGCTTCTACACTTCATCACTCTCATTGCTTTATCACTTCATCACTTTCACCTTGATTTATCACTGTCATCACTTTATTGCTTTCATCACATCCATCCTCTCATTGCTTCATTGCTTTATCAATTCATCACTCCTTTCATCACATCCTAAATTTCATTGCTTTATTGATTCATCACTTCATCCCACTTACTCTTTTTAAATTGCCCCTCAGCAAAACTCCCCCCGCGAGTCCACTCAACCAAAGCAAACATCCCCCAGGAACTCAACATCCAACAATCCTCCCCCATGAGCTTCCAAAGGCTCAAGTCAGCTCAAGAGAGCTGATCACATCATCCTGGTAAACTGGCTCAATATTCCATCCAACTACAATGCTTGCTTTGGATCCAACAATGAAACATGTGTTGGCCAACCTCCATCATCTAAGGTCAATGGTTATCTCCTGATGGCCAATGAACTCAAGAATAAAACCAAAGGTAGGCTGGATCTTTCATACAAACAGATGTGGGAGCAATTGAAGAACTATCAAACCAAATACAAAGAAGCCCACTCAATTTAAATCTCCACAGGCTTTGGTATCTTCAACTCCAATAAAGCAAAGGGAATCAACTTGGTGGTTGATAAGTTGGACTCCATTTGTCCTTTTTATATTCAAATGGATGAAACCTTTGTAAAGAAGGCCAAAATTACCCCCCTAGCTGCTTTTGATGCCCAACAATCCAATTCAGTTGATGCTGAGGACTTGGCTGGGGATGCTCAGCCTAGCAATGGTGATCCCAAAGAAACCTATTAGTGGCCCCCATCCAATGCCAAGGAGGATATTCAAATGTAATCAGCTCCAATCATGTCTACATCAGGATTTATAAAAAATTCAAACCCTTCCTGGGACCCCTCACTTCCTTCTTTGGATTGCTCTCTTCCTGGCGTGGAAGAACTTAACCACTTGGCCAATGAGGAGAAAGTTATTCCTGTATCATCACCATTGTCATCATCTGCTCAAGTAAGGAACCAAGATCTTTTCTCTTCTGTCTGGTTAATACTGAATGATTTAGATTATAAAAAAACAGGCTCATCCGTTCCTGAATGGCAAAATACTCAAGCCAATTTGGCCTCCCAAATGCCCTTCAAATGAGAGCAATGAAGTTCCCATGCAAACCTCCTCTGCAAACGCAATGAATAAGGTGTCCAATTCTATCAACCTCAGCTCTAATAGCTGTCAAAAGCAGAAAAACACTTCAAATTTTTCTGGATTTGAGGATATCAAGGAGAAGCAAGATTCAATTAATTTCATTGACTGATTGTACTTGCTTTCAAAATCAAGCTCATTTCTATTATCCTCCAAAAAACAGTTAAATCACCAATAGAATCCAAAAAAATTCAATTTGAAAAGGAGAAGTGGATTGTCAACTGGCTATGGATTTTCAAAAGTGGAAAAATGAGAGTTTTTCTCATCAACACAAGTTGGATGCTGAGTGTCAAATCAAACAGTCCAAGCTGGAGTTTCAAAAAGAGAAAAAGGAGAAGGATCAAGAGCAAGAACAACTTGAAAAGGGGAGGGAAAGGCTAGCCACAGAAAAAAAAGATACGTTGTTGGTAGCCATGGCATTTATTGGTAGCAGTAGAAGTGTGGATGAAATAAAGGAAATGACTCAATTTCTTGGCTTGTAAATATATTCACTATGATAAAAATTTTAAAAATGAAAACAAAAAATTATTTTTGATTGCAACAAAGTTTGAGAGTATTTTTAACACCACCAATGAACAAATCTTTTGTATTTTTATTTATATTTTTTTCCTAAGGTATATTTTTCCACTGGCCAAGTCCTTGCTAGTGGTTTGTGTTGTTTTTTTAATTTGCATGAACATGGCCATCCTAGTATGGGTGGCAGTATCCACTGCAGGAAAAGTACAGTGTTTGTACTTGTTTGCTGCCCAAACCATTTTCACAATGCCCTTTTGTTTGAAATCAATCCCAAACCCCAAGTCTGGGAACACAAATTGGCCATTGGATACTTGATATTCATCTTTTTTTTTGATAAGTTGTCAATTTGATTTTTTGGTTGGGACCACAAGTAAAAAGGAATAGTCAGAGAAATCACCTTGGCCAATATGGGGTGAGTTGTAGAAGGAGTCTTAGGTGAAGGTGAGGTGAGGTGAGCAGTCAAAAGCAGTAAGCCCAGATTCAAATTCTAATGAGGAGAAGGAAGGGATGTTGTTGTCCATCATAGCTTCGCGGTTGGAATCAAAAGCAAGTTTGGCTAATTTTCAAAACATTTGGCCCAATATATGAGAGACCTTGTCAGACCTAAGGTTCAAAAAATAATACTCTTTATGGGAGGATTTGACAGCATCTTTATTAAAATATTATCCACATAGTTCAGAAGGGACCATTGATTTTTGCCATCCAATTGCCCACATTTTCCCACACCAAGATCTTGAGGGACCAACAGCATTGAAATTTTTTTTTGATTTGTGAAGGAATTTTGTTACTGAGTTGATGTCGTTCTTCTCTTGCTCATAGAGTTCATTCAAAGGGATAAATTGGATGATGGCAACCATAGCCTCATGATCCAATCAATCCTGAACATATACTTTTCCGGAGCTGAAGAAATGGAACCTTTTGATCTTCTTTTTGGACTGTTCCAACTCTTCAGGGGTGGGTTTTTTACTTTTCTTTTCAATGGATGGATAAAGGTTCAAGGGATGTAGTTTTTGTGAAGACCAAACAATCTTTTCATTGATTTTTTCCTCAGTCACTTCCAATGCAATTTCAGAATCCTGCATTCGAGCCCTCCTTCTCTGGAATGCCCTTTTCATCCCGCTTATCTGTATGTTTTTCAAACTATCTCCTTCCATCTTTTTTCCTCCCAACTGTATACTTTCATTGGGGTAAGAATCAAGATGGAAACCCATTACTTGTAACATTTTGAGTTTGGTGGGAGAAGAATGGGCTGTCAAGAAATGTTGGTCAAAGAGGTGTGATGTCTGATTGCATTGCATTGAATAAAAAAAGCAAAAAACAGTCATTAGTCTGGCATAAACCACTTAGATTATCAACAAGCATAGAAAATAACAAAAAAAATACCAGCAATTCTCCTACCAAAAAAAAAATCATCAGTTTGGTATAAACCACTTAGATGATCAACCAACATAGAAAATAACAAGAAAATTACCGGTAATCTCCTGCAAAAAAAAAATTGTCAGTCAACTTCTAAAGAACTGGGAGGAGGAGGAGGAGCTGAAGGCGGGAAAGGTCACTGGTTGGTCAATTGATCAATTGATTGGTTGGAAAGCAATTAACCATTTGCTTTCTGGTTGACCAAACAATTGATTGGCAAGCAAACAATTGATCAACTGGGGAGGTGGTGGTGGGGGAAGTTGTGAGAAGGAGGAGGGGGAAGAAGGAGAGCAGGAGAAGGAGGGGGGGTGCTTACAGTTGGAGCTGAGCAAGGGTGCTTACCGGTGGGGCTGAGCAAGGAGGGAGGAACGGCCTGGAACTTGTAAAGGAGAAGGAGGAGTTCGAGGTCAGATCCAATGGGTCAAGAAGGAGGAGGGGGGGCTTACCTGGGGCACTGAGAAAAGAAAGATAAGGAGGAGGAAGACCGGGTGAACTTGGAGGTAGGTGGAGGTGGATGGTGAGGTGGTTTGGTGAGGAGGAGGGAGGTGTGGACCGGTGCTTTTCTTTGGTGAGGTGATGGTTTTGTGAGGAGGAGGGAGGATTGGACTGGTGTTTTGGTGGGGTGAGGTGGCTGGTTTGGAAGTTGTGGTTCTGGTTTTTTTCTAAGTCTACCAAAAAAAAAGAAAAAGAAAAAAAAACTGGGAGTCAGCCTAGAATTCTTGGTTAAACAACCAAAACCAAAAAAATCCAGTGATTTTATTTTTTACCTATTTACAAACCCAGCGCTACTCATCAAAGTGAGCAAGTGTGAGGGGTAGAATCCACTTTCTTATGGCCAAAGATGAGGTAGAAGATGAGGCTGGGACCACTTAAGGAGGATTGTGAATATCTTCTTTGAATATTTTGTCCCATTCATCTTTGATGTCAGCAACAAGGTTGTGAAGGATTACACAACTGATAATCCAGTTGATGAGGAACTTCATGTTTTTGGAATATTGGAGCTGGTTTTTCATCTCCTGTAAGCTGGCCCATCTTCCTTTCAGGATTCCTATGGCATGCTCAATCCAAACTTGTGATTAGGAAAGATGATAGTTGAAATCAGTTTTAGCTTGATCATTGGTTGAAAGATTGTGGTATGCTGGAACCACATATTTCCTGCTAGCATAAGCTGAATTGGCCAGAAGGTATTGGTCTTGGTCAAAGTAGTTATCTTTTTGTTGGGAAATCTGAATCCAATTGAAAACATATGAATCATGACAATAACCGGGAAGGCCAGCACGCAGGGATATGAACTTCTTGTTTTTATCACAAACAAGTTGTATTGCCACAAAGTATCTATACAAACCAATAAAACAAATTTGGTCAGTGTATTATCAAAGGCTTTGGAGAGGAAATGAATCAATTGCCTTTTTTTCCAATCAAAATGATGGTTGGCATCTAGCTTGGGTTTTTTACTCAAGGGGATAGTGGTTCCATCAACAAAATAAATGCAACCAGGAAATCCTTCAGTCTCCATTACTTGAGATACAACTGTTCCCATTAAACAAGTCCACAAGACAAGTGGATTGAGTGCGGCGGACTTGTTTACTGGGTTGCGCAGCCTTTCTTGCTTGATGATAGGTCTTGCTCAGGTGAAACATGACGTCATGATTTCAAGCAAATCATGCCTGTTGACCAGAGTGCAAAGGCCGGTGGTCAACAGGATCAGCCATGAGGTGTGCCACCATCCTTAGAAATATTACTCATCAATACATACCAAACAATGTCTCATCCCGACTCCATCTCTTGCCTTGAATTGGTTGCAATGATGGAAACCCAGAAGTCAGATTCAATAAACGCAGTTCAAGAGGAAATAAATCATCTTTCTTCCAAGCTCAAGAAGAAAAATGAAGAGCTCCAAACACGTAAGTTAATTCAAAGCCAATTGGAGAGGCTTCAAGACCATTGCTCAAAGCCACCTGACCCTATGCCCAAGCCACGGTTGAAAGGCCAGCCTGTTACCAACAAAGTAAAACATCTCATCCAGGAGAATGTTCTACAGAAGGTAGAAACTTACAAGCAAGTTGCCCAAACCTTTGATGTTTGTGAATGCACTTTACAATGCATCATCAATAATGAAGATCAAAGAAATCCAGATATTCAATGTTCACAAGGGGCCCAGACCAAAATAATAGTGGATTTTCTTTGTGACTTACTCTTACACATTGAAAAACAATCAGAAATCACTTTGAAGGAAATGGCTGCCTACCTTGAAACTGAACATGGAATATTTTGCTCACCTCAAGCTATCCAAAGATTTCTCAAAGAAATTGATGTAACTTGGAAGATTGCCCATCCAATTCCCAAAAAATGGAGTGAAATTTCAAACTTACAAAGAAGACATGATTATATCCTCCATCCTGCAACTGATGTGAACAGACAAGTGGTTTTTATTGATGAAACTGGGTTTGATCTTCATACCCAAAGGTCTCATGGATATTCATCTGCTGGTATGCCTTTTTTAAATCACTAGTCAAGTTATTTTAAACCATTTTTAAATTTTTGTACTGACTTTTGATTGGTTTCTTTTTTGTGTACATACAGGTGAACCAGCAGTAGTAAGTCTAGTCCCCAGGCTCAGTCAGATCACCTTGGTTGCTGCACTTTCCAAAACAGGATACATCTTTTATGAACTCTTCAAAAGTGATGGAAAACTGCGAAAAGGTGTGAATGCAAGTGACTTCTCTGGATTCCTGGTCAGATTACAACCCAAATGCCAAAAATCAGCTCTTTTGATCCTTGATAATGCACCAATTCACAAATTAGAAGAGGTTGAAAATGTTGAAAATATGTTGAAGGCCACCAATGATATCAATTTTGAATTTCTTCCACCCTATTCACAATTTCTAAACCCCATTGAGCTCAGTTTTTAACACTATTAAAGAATTTTTCAAAGGAAAACCCTTGCTTCAATTTTCTCAACTAGTCGATCTCATCAAACATGCTATTGATGAAAAAATTACTGAAGAAAATAGCTTAAAATGGTTTCATCATTTTCAAAAGTTTTACAGAGTTTTTTCAGAGATGCAACCAATTACTGGTCCAATATTAAAGCTTCCTGAATGATTTTTTGAATTTCTGGGCTTCCTGGTTTTTTTTACTGGTTCTCAGTTTTTTTTACCAGGTTTTCCAAGAAATTCACTTTTTTTTTATGTTTTATTGAATCCAAGTTTTTTTAACCTACTACAAAAAGTTACATCCACAAACTTGTTTTTTTGGGGGGGTCAAAAAACCCAGTGGCCGCTTGACTTGTCCTGTGGACTTCCTACCCTTGTTGGGTGGACTTGGGCAATTGTTAAGGGGCCTTCAATACCTTGTTTAGAGGCTTTATTCTGTTGATGAGTGGCCTTGAATTACTTGAAGAGGGGTCTTGATTGCTTTTTATGTGTCCTTCCTCACTTGACAGCTGGACATGGTTTACTGGTCCACTGGACTTGTTTACCGGGAAAAGTTGTATCTCCTTTCAGACTTCTTTTGTTGGCCAACAAAGGAGCAAGAAACAAAAAGATAGGATAGCAATCATGACTCTTTTGGTGTACAAGTCAATGGTTCCATAACCAACTGAGAATAGATTTTCTAATTGATTTATTGCTGCTCCATTTCCATTTGATCCCAATCTACAAAGAGCAACAGCCAGTTGGGTAGCTGGATTGCATTGAGGATTCCAAGAATTTTTCTGGAAGATTTGATGGTCTTCAATAATCTCCAAAATTTTCATGAAAGAAGGCAATAAAGTTTGGAACAGTTTCTGGAAGCTTAAGTTGGGAAGTAGGTGAAGCTTTTCCCTTCCATACATAGGGTTGTAGAGGGTGTTTCTTTGTGGAAAAATTTATTTATTTTCCAATATAAAATTCAAATCTAACCAAGTTGATTCCAAATTGGAGTCTGAATCCAAGTCAAATAATAAAAAATTTTCAGTCAGCTTATTTGCATTTTCAACTTGCTGCTGGGAAGTTTGATTGGAAATGTTGAGAAAGATGGTGATTTGATGATGATGGGATGTGTGTGAAGTGATGGAGATTTGAAGCAATGGAGTTTTGAAGCGATGTAGTTGTGAAGCAATGGAGTGGTGAAGTGATGGAGATGTGAAGCAATGAAGATGTCAAGCAATGGAGATGAGATGTGTGTCATGCGTATGGATTTGATGAGTTGGAGGTGTGGATGGGTGTTTTGCATGCCATGCATGGTGTATGAATGATAATGGCGAATTTGATGGTTGAAACCCCCCATTTTGAAATACACCAGTTAGGGGGTATGTGTATCTCAGAAACCCACCATTAAAAATGGCGGGTTTGGTCAAAAAAATGGCAGGTTTCTAATGGTGGTTTTGCTAAATTTGATAAACCCTAATAGCCTGGGTGAGTGTTTCTTTTCTCTCTAGTTTTTTTTCTTCTCAATTTTTGATCTTTTACTAAGAATAAAAATTAAAAAAATACCTACCTGACAAGATCAAGGTCAAGATTGTAGGGGTCTTTGAAGCAGACCAATTGGGGAATGTGATTTTGGAAAATTTGAAGATTCTGAGGACAAAAATTTACAACATCCTCCAACAATAAAGACAATGAGGGACTTTCAAATCAGAAAAAAACCCCAGAAGACCTCAAAAACTTACAAATTGAGATCTTTTCAAGCCCGGGCACACCATCAAGCACTCTTGCAAGTTGAAGGCCTCAGAGATCTTGGATTAAATGTTGAAGGATGTCTCAAATTGGATAATTCAACAATTTTACCATGAGATTGGCTTTTTATCAAGGTTTTCTTCCAAGAAGCTCTTTACAAATGAGTATCAGAAGAAGAGAAAACTTCCTTTTGTGGGAAAACATCAAAATTGGACTTTTGAAAATTGGAAGAAGGTGATCTGTACAAATGAATCTAGCTTTTAAATTGGAAAGAATTAGCAGAAAGTCTTGGTCTGGAGATCTTCCAATTAAAAGTTCAAAGCCAACTGCCTTTCCCCCACATTTAAGAGTGGGAGGTCCCTAATCATGATCTGGGGTGCTTTCATAGGTGAAAGCACCTCACCTCTTTTCATCTTGCCACCAAAAAAACACATTGAAAAAGACTTCATTGAAATTGGCTACAAGGGTGCACTTGGCCCATGGATCAAGAATTTCAACAACTCAATTTTTTTTAAAAAATGAAAGAAAGGGCCCCTGTTCACAAGGCCAAGATCATCAAGGACTGGAAACCCGCAAAGAGCATAAAAAAATTGACTTGGCCAGGTCAGTCCCCCAACCTCAATCCAATTGAAAATTTGTGGAAAACTCTTAAAAATAATATCCAGCATCTCTAGCAACCAAAGCCAATCCAAGAGATGTAAAATGTGCTCCAAAGTTCCTGGGAAAACTTTACTTGTCAAAATTTCAACAATCTCATCAGATCAATGCCTGATTGCATGTAGGAAGTCAGCAAGGCCAATGGAGGCTCTACCCAATGGTGGAATCAATTTTATCTTTTTATTTTTTTTCTCATTCCTTCTATCTTGTTTGTCTCTTGTGGAACTCCCATCATTCTTCAATGATACATTATTTTCTGATTTTTTTTATCCATTATCAATTTTAAGGCAATTTTCAACCCTTTTTTCATTTTGAATTTTTGAATTTTTTTGAATTTTAAGACTAATTGTAAAATAAAAGCAGGATGCTCAATTACTGAAATACAAGAGATTTAAAATTTTTTTCTGTATATCTATGTGAGAAAAAACAACATTTAAAAAATGGGGGTCAAAAAAAATAAGGGAATCAGTCCCATTATTTTTGTCTAACCACTGTACATATACAACTTTTCCCAGTTAACAAGTCCACAAAACAAGTGGATCAAGTCTGGTTGAATTGTTTGCTAGGTGTTGTGGCCTTGTTTTCTTGGAGGCAGTCCTTGTTCTGGTGACAAATTAAATGATGATTTCAAGCAAATCATGCCTGTTGACCAGGGCAGGAATGGTGGTGGTCAACTGGATTGGCCCCAAGGTCTGCCACAATATCAATCTTTCATCTACCACACAATATCTTTGCAATAAATTTATGTTTGTTTTTTGTTTTCATTGTGATAAATCACAGTTTATTGACCCTAATACAAACCACTACACCCATCAAGGGTTTTTATTTATTTATTTATTTTGTTGGTCAAAAACTACAGTTGCTGCTTGACTTGTCCTAGGGACTTCCTACCCTTGTTGAGTGGACTTGAGAAATTTTCAAGGGGCCTTCACTCCATCTTATTATTTTAATGGCTGGATTACTTGAACAGGGGTCTTGATTAGTTGTTATCTGTCCTTCCTCACTTGACAACTTGACAGGGTTTGCTGGTCCACTGGACTTGTTTACTGGGAACAGTGGTATCACAACAGGGCCAACTCCCATTAGATTGGGGCCTCAATCACCCAGCATCCGTCCACATTGTCCAGGGCTCCAAGACAGTAGTCATTTGGGATTTTGGCACATCATTGCACCAGCCCGTCTGTAGGCATAATTGCATGTAAGGCTGTAACCGTTTGGATGCCCCAGGGCATTACCCCGGGGTCTGAACCCTGGGGCTGGGGTTTGGGATGGCTGGTCATGATGCCCTGAAGCCTTGGGGTATTTTATGTCACCATATTCAAGCATGTATTTGATTTCATGATCAAGCAAAACCAAGATATTTAATTATTTACAACAATAATTTTAATTGATATAAAAAAAACATAGTTTTTCTGATTTATTTGTCATTTTTCCACTTGTTTTTTATGAGTATACATATATTTTTGGTTGTTTTTTAATAAGAAAATAATGAAAAGAAAAACAACCTAATTTAAATGGGACCATCAAAGGCTTGGTATCAATCCTTAATACAGAGCAATTGATCAACCTTTCTTGGCTTGAGTGATGATTGCTTCCAGGAAAAAATCTGCCAACCTTTGGAGAATACTTGCTTGGATGCTGCACTTGTAGCTGGAACAGCAAGGTATAAGTTGACACCCTCTGGCTCAGGGTCTTCCCGGAAGTACTGGGTTATTTCTGCTTGAATCCCCTCTGCTTGAATTTTGGGCTGATGATACAAGGCCAATGAAAAAAACTGGATTGTCTTTTGGTAGTGGAGCTTCATGGTGTATTATATTTTGTTTTTGGATTTGAGGTGCCCCTTAAATCCTCCTCATATTCATATGTAATTTTACAAAAGACCACAATGATATCATCAAGGTTCATTTTGAAGTGTTCCTCAATGAAACTGGCATGCGTAGCCCAGAAACTGGTCTTGAAGGTTGGATCCAAAATCATTGCAACTATGTAGGCCAGTTTTTGGAGTGCATTTTTAAGGTAAACTTCAATCTTTTTGATCATCAAATTTGCTGGGACAATGAGTTGAGATTGGTCATACAGGCCTCTCCTGGCAGCATGAAGATGGTTCAAGATTATCACATAGATTGGAATTTCTGTGTTCAAAGTTGGATACTTTGAACCACAGAGAATTTTTGTTGCCTCAGATAGGGGTTCCAGGAGACTCATCATATTTTTGGCTTGGTTCCATTCATCAACTGTTAAGCTGAATTGTTGGGTTTTGGGTTTGATATAATTGATTGCAGGGCTGTTGGAGTAAGAGCACACGCTGGAACATGGTAAAAATTGAGTTCCATTGAGTTGAGACATCAATCTCAAGATATCAAATTTGTGAGTATGGTTGTGCATTTACTTGGGTGCCATTGGGTGTAGTAGTGATGTATGAAATTCCCATGGTGTTGTTTCTTCCAGAATGATTGTCTGTTGATTCCATATTGGATGTTGAAAGCTCATTTTCAACCATTTCTCATTCATCTTCTATGCTTCCAAGCAACAAAATTCCTGCTTTTGCTGCCAGGTTGATCACATGCACAGCACATCCAAGCAGGCTAGTAGCATTGTTGAAGCCGGGAATT
This sequence comes from Puccinia polysora, assembly GCA_025617555.3. NCBI lineage: Eukaryota > Fungi > Basidiomycota > Pucciniomycetes > Pucciniales > Pucciniaceae > Puccinia > Puccinia polysora. Next base: position 22,828,728 of record CM062619.1, on the reverse strand, counting down.
TTTTGGCAAAGGTGATTTGCCATCTTGTTGTTGGTTGAGGCATTGTCAGCAGTGATTGTGAAGAGCTTATCTTTTGCTTGATAAGTCTTAAGCACTTCATTGAATTTCTCTGCAAACATTTCACTGGTGTGTTGGCCTGTGAACCATGTAAAAATATCAACTCATGTGCTTCCAATTGAGCCTTCAAAAAGAGAAGAAATAGAAACATACCTTGAATGTGAGGAACTGCAATTGTGAGGTCCTTAAGCTCAAATTTTGCATTGATGTAATGTGTCGTGACTGCCATAAAAGCCACATAATTGGGGGATGTCCAGGCATTGGTTGTAAACAAAATGAATTTTTGTTTTGAAATATGATCAACCTTGATTGTTTCCTGCGTTTTGAGAAAGATGCGAGCAAGATGAGTGGATAAACTCATTTGGCACTTGTTGAACATGAGGTTCATGGCTCCGTTGGAATAGTTCCCGGAACGACTTTCTCTCAAAGATCGCAAATGGTAAATCACACTCGGCCATGAAATAAATGAGTGCATTCTTCAGTGTTTCACTATTAAGCTCCATCTGCAACATATTAACGAGTAAATTAGCTCATGAACATTAACTACAGAAGTAATATAGGCAAAAAAAACCACCTTTGGATTCATTTGTCCCGTCCTGGTCCACTTCTCTAAATCTAAGTGCGATTCCTTCTTGGTCTTCTTCAAGAGTCGTGGGTCAGCTAGTTGGTGGATTTGCATCAGATGGCCATGGAAGTTCTTGGTGCTTCCACTTCGATCCCTCTTGAGAGTAGCACCACATATAGTTCCTCCTTTGCGAGTCACCTGGCATATTGCATTCTTACCATCAACGCCTTCCTGGAAGTAGTTCCAAACCCAGCTTGGCTTTTTGTTTTGGCTACTAGTGTCATCTTCACTCGGATCGTCGAGGTTTGTTGGATTTGGCTGGCTTGAACTTGAAGGCATGTCGAGGCAAACTGGTGGAGGTGTATTTTTTTTTTTTTCTTTGTTTCATTTTCTTGAGCAATGGACTCGATCGATGGAGGAGAGGGTACCTGGGTGTGCCGAAGAATGGTCCTGTGGAAGAACGAATCGAACGATTGATGGATTGGTGATATGATCCGGGGAGTGACAGAATGTTCAAACGGAGTGACGAGATATCCAATTCACCCGGGGCTTCGGGGTATTGCGGGGTATGATCAGGGTGTGGGGTTCGGGCTGAGCCTCACACCCCGCCCGAAGCCCCGGGTTACAGCCTTAATGGCATGTATGTATGTAACATACATACTTACGGTTGTCGTCATCACCAGTGTCTTGCGCAAGCGATCACGACTCAAGGACAGAAGCGTATTCCAATATCATCGATCATTGATAATGGTGAGTCCTCTGATCCACTCCAACCTCGAGCGATGAAGATTTGGCTGAGACGAGATGAACGCAGGATTCAGATCAAGATTTCCATATCAAGACGCTCTTCTATCAAGGTTTGTCACCATTCCCCCAACTTCTTCAACCTTGAATCAATCTCCCGCAATCGACTTCAGGAATGGTGACCTAACCAGCCTTTCACCACAAACAGGCTCATATTCCGCCTCTCACGATGCCGTCAGCTCGATCGACGATCCATCGTTCCAACTCGTCTTGTTTTCTGCGAGATGTTTGATCTGTCTTAAAAAACCTGATCAAGCTATCAAAGCTCTAGAAAAATTTCACGAATCAGAACCGGCCGCTCGTGCGCTCACCCTCTTGGCCAAATTCTATCTCGACCCTCCAACCTCGAAGAAAGATGTTGAAAAAGTTAGTGAAGCGGCAGAGGCTTTGGTTGAAGAAATTGCTGATGAAGAGCATGACGGACCCGACTCTGTCCTTCGGGTCACACTAGCGACAATTCTTGCGTTGACGGAAAACTTATCATTGGCGATCTTTATCCTCAAGCAAGGTGTCCAACTCAAATCTCTCGAAGCCGTTGCTGCTCTGATTTCTCTTTATCTGTCACCTCAACTACGCCGGCCTGACCTTGCTCGTAGCCTCTACCTTTCCGCCAAGGTATGGGCCGACGACGCCATCTTGTTACAAATGGCTGAGGCCTGGATAGGAGCTACGACGGGCTCCGCCGCGGGCAACCCCAAAGGAAGGGAACCAGGTGGTTATCAATCGGCTTTTTATGTCTTTGATGAAGTCACCAATACCGCCCTTCCCAAACCTGATCAAATCAATCTTGTCGGCTTAAACGGTAAGGCTGTCACTCAGCTTGCCATGGGCCATGTCGATGAGGCACACGCGAATCTGACCGAGGCACTCAAAGTTGTTCGTAACTCTAATAAGTTCACTCATGTCCCTTAAGTCTTCTTTTCGTCTCTGCTTGTTTTTTTATTCATTGAAAAATCCTTAATTCTTGTAGGACCCAAAAAATGAAAGTTCCCTGGCTAACTCAATTGCCATCAGTCTGCGCTTGGACTCTACCCCTTCGGATGTCACAGAATCCATTGAGTAAGCCCTTTCATTCTTTTTATTGATATGGGCTGGCCAACTCATACCTTTTTTTTTTTACAGGACATTAAGATCTATCAATCCCAAGCACCCCTTAATTGTTAACTATGACCGCCAAAGTGCCCTGTTTGATGAAGTGGCTAGTCAGTTTGTGGCATCGGCCGCCTGAAATGGTTAAATGTTGGTTGGTTACAATGGAACTGATCTAACCTGAAAGTAGTTTAGACTTGATGTCTTACTTTTCCCACTGGAGCCAACCTTTCCGAAGCGTTTTTGACAAAAATTAATTGCATTCAACGTTTTGCTGTTTGTTTCTTCTGTTCTCATCATTTTTCTTTTTTCTGCTTTGGCTGTTTTTTGCCTGTTTTCTTCTTATGTAAAGAAAAAGTGAAAACTTGGAAGTTCATGCGACCTGATTCTGGTTCATAAATCAATTCACCCCAATTGAGTGAACAGGTTGCTTATTGAAAATTCCTACTAGTGTGAGCAGCTTGTCTGTGACCCTGAGTCCATGTTAATTGCTTTATATCATGTCCGTTGGAACAACTTGATGCACCCATTCTGGGACTGCAATCTGCTATTTTCCAAACTCCTGGAATAAGTGTATGTATATTTATTGGAGCCTTCCACAAAGCAAAAAAAGGGGCACAAAAGGCAAAAGTCAAGCCAAGAACAGGTAGAAACATGAATGGACTGGTTTGATGATGAAGGAAAGGCTGGCTTAAGGGTATAAGCAAGGTTGAGTATAAGCAAGTGATATTGATAGTGCTTACCCAGATAAATCAGGATTTAGTAAAGGGATGCAACATCAGATGTAAATAAGCAACATTGGTGGTCATGTAGGAAATTTGTAGCACAATTTTGAGATTGCAGGATTGATGGAAATGAAGGAGGATATCTTGAAAATGGATAAATTGGATTAATGGTGGTCAGAAAGGAAAGTTTTATTTATTTGTTATTTTTTCATTGATATGTATATATATATTCCCTGAGGAATTCTGATGGATTGAAATTGAATTTGAAACTTGAAAGGGTTCATGAAGAGAGAAATCTGATGGATTCCATGATTCTCAATCCTGATGAAAATTTGATCAAACTGTAAGGCTTGAAAATTTGTTTTCCCACTGGCTTATAAGCACTTGGATGGAATCAGGTTTTTGATTTAGATCATATTACAATGGTTTTATGATCAAATCAAGAAAGTGGTGAATGGTGAATCTCTGGAGGCAGAAATTAAGCAATATCAGACAAAAATACAAAGGTGAATTCAAGAAATTATTAATGGAGATTTTTCCAGGAAAATAATGATTGAAAAAAATGAATAAAGAGCAGTTAGTAACAAAAATCCAACCACCTCTCAATTCCACTTTCCTTGGTTGGAAATTTTTGGCTTAAAGGACTTATCAAGAGCTGAAGAGATAAAGAGCACTGTGGTAACACTATTGCTAGGAAAACAGGGACAAGCATGGAAAATTCTTCAAAACTTTTATAGATCAAATTTCATTCCACCTAAAAATTACAAAGAATTTCAACTATATTCCTCAGTAATTATCATCTTTAATCAATATAAACCTGAATAGAAAAAAAAATCCAAAACACCCTCACTGTAAGAAAACCATAGAATTCTATATTTAATAACAAGCCATTTCATTAAATTCTGTTAATTTCAATTTATCCCAAACCTTGAATCAAGATCTGATGATAAGAGTAACTATGCTTAAATCCATAAATCCAAAATTCATTTTATTTCTAATATTTATGAGGTGGTTTTTGGATGGTTGAATTTTGAATAGTGAAGAATCTTCCCTCAAGATAATGATAATTCAGAAAGGTAAGGTGTAAAAGGCCTAAAATGAATTCATGCCTTGAAAATTTATAGACTTGCTAGTTTTTATTCAAAAACAAAAATAGTGTCAATTCATACCCCTGGGGATTTTTTACCACCAAAAATAGATGTGAAGAACCAAGTTCAATCTCATAAAGTTATGGATGACTCCTTCCAATGTAAATATGTTGAAATAGCTTTTAAAATTGGTTAAAGGCTTGAAAAATGTACCAATAGGGTATATAAAAGTTGGCAAAAGCCAACATTGTACAATGGTGTATTTAAACAGAAATCCACAATTTCAAACCCACCATTAAAAATACAAAAAAAAAACTTATTTCAGATCAGGCATGTCCAACATTTTACCATTATGTATTTCAACAGAAATCCACCATTTCAAACCCACCATTAAAAATACAAAAAAAACACTTATTTCAGATCAGGCATGTCAAATCTATTGGGAAATATGTGGGATTTTTCAAATAAATGATATAAAGGTATCCACAGAATCAACCAAATTCCACATTAAACCATTGATAACCATATTCTGACTTCCATCCAACTTCAAACTCATTGAAAATATCATCATCCTTCCTTCTCATACTTCAAAACACCATCTTGCACTTGCTCCATACCTCTTAAACCTCATTTCAAAGTTATCAGAAAGCTATATTTAAATACCTTATAATTTTGTTGCATATCATCTTCTGTAAAACAAAAATAAATTCTAAGTAAACTCAAAAACCCAACCCTGTAAAGCAAACCTCTCCAAGAAGTTTAACATCAGCCATTAATCTTTCTAAAAACCCCAAGTTTTACTTGGATCACTTGCCTCTTTGGAGCAATCACTTCCATGCTTGGGTGAAGAAAATGAACTTTCCCTACCAAAAGAGTATTTTGATTCACTAAAAAAATTCCCAAATCTCCAAATCTCTTTTTAAATCAACATTAAACTGGTTTAATAAACAATATCTTATGCATTTTTTTCTTGATGAATAATAACTGATTTCTGAAAAACAGTACCATCCCTTTTTGACACATAAGAAGATTCAAAAAATGGGACCTGCCAGCTCAACCTCTGACAAAAAAAAGGATGTTGAGAAAGTGTTAAGGTCAGTAAATGGAAAGAAAAAGGCCTAAAATTACTTTAAAATCAACCCTAGAATCTATTAAAAGGGGACAGATACACAAGCTTTGGAGGCTTTCAGGCAATAATTTAAAAAAGAAATTTAATTAATTCCATCAAATATATAAAAAATTAGTGCACAAAAATTAATACTAAAACATTGATATAATTGTAAAAACAGTCAAATTCCAGATGGAAAGTGAGAAGCTTGAGTCTGAATTGAAAAGATGGGAGCATCAAACATCAATTGATGAATGCAAGATTAGTTTGGATCTTCTATTTAAATGAAAAACATTATTATCTCAAGAAAAAATCTTTATCTCCCCAAATAATAGAAGGAGGAAGATTGGCTTGCATCAGATATAAAGGAAAAAGTTTCCTTATTCATTGCTTGTTTTAGTTGTGGTCAACCACCTGAAGACATTCAATCAATTTACAACATCCTTGGTTTTTGAAAATAAACAATTTCTTATTTCTTGGCTTCAGGTTGGAATCTTATTCTTCTCATAGACTTTGAGAGTTTTTTTCTGAAAAAAATTATCCAAAATCTTCTTCATTACTGTATTTTATCCATAAATCATCTCTCATTATTCCAGAAATTAGGGAAAAATTTGTTTTCAAAGTTTGGAGGTGAGTAGTATGGTTGAGTAGATGGAAAGAAGGAACTTTCCATTAAAGTTAACCCTCAGAAGACCACCCAAAGAAAGGGCACCACTCAGAAAGACAATAAGAAGTTTTTTTGATTTGGTTCATGATCAAATTCCCAATTTTTAACTTGGTGTGCAATTTCAGAGTGTTTTTGGTAATTTCAATATCAGTCTGGTTTGGATCAACTTACCAGCTGCAAGCTGTGATGCATAAAAACTTAATCTATTTATTCCTACTTTATTCTGAAAAATTCCATTTTACTAACTCCTTTATTTGACTTTTTGAATTCTTTCCCTGCTTCTTGAAGTGCTATAAATGATGCACAAAAAAGCAAAAAATAAAAAATAAAAAAATATTGGGACTCAGAAGTTTGGGGCCAAAATGCACTGAATCACTCCAAAAATGGCTGTGATCCTGATTGTTTAATCATGTTGAAAGACACCATTGGAAGGATGAAGCAGGGGTAATATTCAGGAAATGCACTTAATCACTCCTCAATGGATATCATCCTGATTGTATATAAAATTCAAAAGATACCTGGAGGAGGAGGCAAAGATGTTGGTGGGGGAGATGACAATGGTAGTGGTGCAAGGTTGGAAGAGGGGAGAGGGGGGGGGGGTGATGATGGTGGTAGTGGTGGTAGTGAACAATTGGGTCTTACAGGGGGTCCTGGGCTCCTGGTTGTTCTGGTGGTGGGCCTAGGTGTACCTAAAAGGGGTGAGGGGAGGGTGATCAGAAATTTCCAATAATGAAGCAAAAGGGGGGTGCATAGAGGAGTGGGGGACTCACCAGAGGCTACAAAGCAGAGAGGGGGGCCAGGGTGAGCAAGCTGGCGGGGGCCAAAGCAAGCAATCTGGCAGGGGGAAGGGGAGGCAAGAAACCAACTAGAGGGGGAGGGTCAGAGAAAGCTGGATGGGGAGGGGGGCACCAAGTGGAAGCAAGAAACCAACCAGAGGGGGGGACCAGAGCAAGCTCAAGGGGAGGACCACCAATCAAGTGAATGAGAAATTTTGAGGGGGGGACCAAGGGGAAGAAAGCAACTGGCCAAAAAGCCAGAGAGGGGGAAAAGGAATCCTGGAGGGGGGGGCCACCAAGGGGACTGCCAATCTTCAGAGGGGGGGGCAGAGCAAGCAACCTGGAAAGCTGGGAAGAACACCTAGAGGGGGGGATGATGAGGAATGTGGGATAACAGGGGGGGGAATTAGTGTGTGAGTGAGAACAAGTAGAGTTTTGAGGGCTTGTAGTGGAGAGGAAAGGGTAAGGTTCAGAAAGGAAAAAGAAGGACTGGATTGTGAGAGGGGGACTAACCTGTAGATGTGGGGGTGGATGGGGGGGTGAAGAGAAGATGGGTGGTTATGGTGAGGTGTTTTTGGTGAGGAGAGGTGGATGTTTATGGGTTGGAGGTTGGTTAGTGTTGAGGTGGATATGGTTATTGTTGGTCATTATATGGAAGGATTTGGAGCTGGATTATTTGGAGAAAGGAGGGATGGTGGTTTGGGGTTAGTTGAAGGAGGTTGAGATGACCAGTGAGCAGGATATGGTTTTTGACTGAAAAAATTGAAAGTCTGCCCCCATCCCCCCCCCAAAAAAAATCAAATCAAATCAAATCAGTTTTGGATTCTTGGGTGAATATAAATCCACCCTCACCTAATAGATTAAAAAGAAAAAAAGAAAATGACAAAATTGTGGGCTTGAATTTCAACCAAGCTCATAATGGACAATAATGATTCAAAGTAAGAAAGAGAAAGATTTAGAATCAACTCTCTGATTGAGAAAGATGAACAAAAAGATGACGCAGTGATGGCTTAAGAAATATGAGGTATTGTTTCTTCAAATATTTTTTCCCATTCATCTGTGATGTTTTCCAATAGGTTTTGCAGCCTAAAAAAGAATAAAATACAGCTTATCAGTTTCTTTATGTCTTTGAAATTTTGGAAATGGCATTGAATTTCTCTTAAGCTGGCCCATCTCCCTTTGAGTAATTTTATAGTATGCTCAATTTGGACTATTGATTGGGGTAGATGGTAGTTTGAATTGGTTTTGTGTTGGTATTCAGAGGAAAAATTGTGGTATACTGGAAATGCATATTCACCACTAGAATAAGCAGATTTGGCAAGAATTTATTTATCTTTATCAAAGTAGTTCTGAGTTTTTTGAGAAATTTTCATGAAATCAAAGAGATGTGAAAAATTAAAGGAGCCTGGAAGGCCAGAATTGATGGAAATATATTTTTTTGGCCATAGAAATAAATTGGAACAGAAACAGATTATATAATTGAACAAAAGAACAATTGTTGGATATTTTTTCCTAAAAAAAATTCAAGAATGAGAGAATGGTCTGGATTTCCTTCCAATAAAGATAGTGCTATTCATTAAGCTTTGTTTCTTTTTGCTCAAGGGGATGGTTGTTCCATAAAAAAATCCAATGAAAGCAGGAAATTTTTTGGTGCCCATAACCTGTGATATCTCCATTTGATAATACTTAGTTGTCCAGAAAAGGCCTGGGTGGTGAAATCCAAGTATATAAGTGATAAAATTTTAGGTGTGCAAGTTTAATGTTCCATATCCAATAGAGAAAATAATTTCAAATAAATAAACAGCTGCGGAATTTCCATTGGATCAAAATGGACAAAGAGAAAATGCAACTTTTATAGCAGGATTGCATTGGGGGTTCTGAGATTCATTCCAGAAGACAGGAGGTGTTTCAATCATCTCAAAAATTCTCATCAATGATTTCAACAACTTTTGAAACAGTTGATACAACCTTGATTATGAAAGGATATGGAGCTCTTTCTCTTCATACATAGGATGGTGCGCTTGATTTATTTTGGAGTTTAATTAAGGCCTTTCAAAAGGGAATTCAGGGATAATCAGTTGGATTCCAAATCAGAGACTTATTCATAGTAAAATAGGTGAAAGTTTTCAGTAAGATTGATCCCATTTTCCAGTAGCTTTCTGCAGGTGGGTTTAGGCATGATAATGATTAATAGTTCTATGAGGGTTAGGGCTATGTAAAATTTGAAGTGATGAGGAGGTGTATGGTGTGATGGGGTGATGGTGTGACAATTTTGGTTCCAATATGGATGTTTTGGAGGTTTGGATGGGTATTTTGATTTCAATAGATAATGTATAGAAAATTATGCATAAATTGTGTATTTGATGCTTGAAGAACACTGTTTTCATGAATCATTTCATTTTAAAATACACCACTTAGGGTTCAATTTTATTTCAGAAACCCACCATTTCTAATGGAAATTTTCTAGTAGTGGTTTTTCTAAATTTGATAAACCCAAATATTATTTTTCAAGAAATCTCTCAGCTGAAAAAAAATGAACCCCCTCCTTTTAAGAATCTAGATTGAAGGTAAAAGAGTATTTCTCCATACTCAAAAGACTATGACGGGTGAAGGAAATAATTTTAAATTTAAAAATTGATAAAAAAATCAATTGAATAATAATGAGGAATGGAAAAATTGGAATTGAAACTATCTAAAGGCAAGTTTGAATGATGCAAAAAATAATAATAAAAGGAAAGAAATATTAGTAAGAAATTTATTATGATATTTTTCATAGATTTTTGAAGCTTCTTTTAAAAAGCTTCAAACTAGCAGAGAAAATTTGAATTTAATAATAAATAGTGCTAGATTTTAATTACAAGAAAAAAACCATGAATAAATCATAGTAAAATAAATAAAAGATATAGGAAAATGCCCTTGAAGCTGATTCAAAGCAGATTTGAAGTAGAGTAAAAATTGATAGATAGATTATGAAAAATTTCAGCTTTGAAAAACTGAAAAAATTATACAGAAATGGTATTAATCTGCTCACAGGTGCAAAAATTTAAATCATGTAGTTTCATGTCTGGGAAATTTAACTCCCACATGGAAGAAACATAGATATTTTTTTCAATTATTTGGATGTATTCTTAAATCTGAGAAAATCCATTCAAAAATTCAAAAAATTCAAAACCAAAATTCTCATTGCACTTTTGGAAATTTTTCCTTGTCTCTTGGCTTTTATTTCCTTTTTTTGGTGATTTAAGCTCTCAGAAATATGAAAATGAGATCAAGGCGCTTTTTAATTATTTTTGGTATTTTTTTGATTTATTCTTACACCTTCAAAAATCCATTCAAAAAATCACAAAATTCCAAAAAAGTCAAATTTCTCCTTACACTGATGGATTCTTTTGCTTTCAAATTGCATCAATTTTATTCGTTGGGGATTCAAGCTCTCAGAAATTTTTAAAAAAAATCAAGTAGATTCCTAATATTTTTTTTCAGATTTTATCAATGTATTCTTGGCCTCCAAAAATTGAATTCAACATATCAAAATAACACATCCATTTAAATGTTTTTTTTCACATCTGGCATGGATGCTTCCCTAAATTTTTTCTAAAGAACTTAACAAAATTATCAAAAGATTAAAAAAATAATTATTCTGACTTCTTTTCACATGTTTTACCCCTAAAAATATTTATCACAGTGGAAATAAAGGGAAATAAAAGGGATGGTCTGCCTTTTTCATCCTACTCTTTGTCATATTTTGATACATACAAAGAAAAAATATTGTTAAAAAAATTGAACATTATCAAACTATTATTGTTTATATTCTGCTTCTGAATTGTCTTTTGGGGTAAAGAACCTCATTATCAAGCTTTAAAATTTTCTTAATAATATTTTCTCAACATTTAGAATTCTTAGTCACAAAGATTTTCCAAAGTGCATATAATTTGAGAGCTTTCCAAGGATTGTATTGAACTTCAAGGAGGCTATATTTTTCAAATATTCTAAAATAATGAAGTAAACAGGAGAAGATTTGGAATCTGGTGTGGGAGGGGATTTCAGAGAAAGATGAGTGCAAGGAATTAAAGAAGAAAACAGAGCCACTGGAAGCTTATATGTCTCAGCCAGAAGGAAACCATTTCATTGAAATTATATCCACACATTTATGGGAGCTTGGCCAGAAATTTGTTGGAGTTGCCTTATTGCTTCTTGGAAAGTTTCACCCCAGATTTCATGCAGTATTTTTGAGTCCTTGAAAATGTGGTTTGAATCCAGCTATTTCACAATTTTGGTCCAAACTTCAATCCAGTCTTGTTGTCTCCTCCCCCAAAAAATGGCTTCTTCTCTATATTCACATTTTCCTTCTCCTATGAAGTCTTGAAAATTTGATATATGTGGAATTTCTGGTTTGGGGGAAATTAAGTCTTTGTATGGGAACTAAAAGCAAAAATCAGGTTTTTTTTAGAAAATAAAATATGTTTTGAAGATACCACTAACTTTTTCAATTGATATTTAGTCAAAAATTCCAGAATAAGCATAATATAATGTACAGCAAACATAGAGGAAAAATCCAAAATCAATCTGAAAAACTGAAAAAATGAGAAATTATGAAATTTACTCACTTTATTGCTTATTGTTGTTTCTGTTGGTGCTAATAAATTTCTTCCAGGATGATTGTAAGGAGAATCATCATCTTCATTTTCTTGATTTTGTATATTTATTCTTGCACCAGGATTCTATTCAGGGGAAGCAACCCGCTTATTCACAATGCTCATGGACCTTTGAGAAAAGATAAAATCAAAAAATCAATAAACAATAATATAAAAAAATAAACAAAAAAAAAAGCAAATGAGATCTCACCATCTTATTTGAATCCAAATCTGCAAGCTCTTCATCTTCTTAACTTTCCTCTACATATAAATATGGCAGCCCTTCATCTTCTTAAAATTCCTCTTCAATCAGAAAACCATCCTATGTTGACAAAATGAACAGGAATCATTAAAATAAAATTCCATATTTGGAACAAATAAGTATATATAAAATTAAACTCTTCCTCTGATTGCTGCTTCTTCTTTCCCTTCCCCTTTTTTTTTGGCCTTCCACTTTCTTGAAACCTGAATAAATACATAACAAAAAAGGCCAATTTTAAATTCACAACCTCAGGGTTGCAAATGGGTGTGAATTGCCATTCACAACCCACATGGGTGGCAAACGACCAATCATGGCCCAAGAAGTAGCAAGCCAGGTTGCAAGCAACTTGCGCATCCCCCAGGGGGTTGCAATCAGTGAGTTTCAACACTATTTTTGGCCACAATAAAGGGTTTTCAACTCCCTGGGGGATGCGCAAGTCACAAGCAGGGGTTGCGCGTGTCTTCCTGGCCCATTTGGGCTACTCCCCCCGCCCAAATGGGCCATTTGAGGGGGATTTGGGGTACCTAGGCACCCCTGGACCACATGTGAGTGATCTGTAAAGTATATAGATTGTGGGATTAAGGTAGTTATAAGATATGGGACGTGATAATAAGATGGAAATAAGATAAAAAATAACCCCATGGAATAATAAATAAGCATCTACAATACTCTCACAAACCAACACATACATCCTCCTTGACATGCATATAAATAGTGCATAAATCTTTTATGATCACAAAAGCCTCGGGGGAATATCATATTATATTTTTATCATCTTATGAGCTTACCAGTTTATGAGCCTGCGCGTGATTTTGAGCTTCCAAAACACTGGTTAATACCTACATTTTGCCAAAATCAGTAGTCAACCTCCACGTATTGATCTCCCAATACGCATGTTGATTTCCCAACATCAATCATCCTTATTAACTTTTGGCTGGAAAACTCTGTCAACCTCACCCCTACTTATCTACAACTTTTATGTTAGCCTCTCCTGCCGGACTCCACGGGAAAAAGTTGCTCCGCTAAAGCCTTCCAGATCATAACTGATAGCGGCAGCTCCACCACAGCCACTGGATCACAAAAGAAGGAATCTTCCATTCTGGTTTCAGACCTAACAGCACTCATTGCTTCCCTGCAGAAACAAAAATCTGCGCCAATGCTTGACTTGGTGGCTCAAACACCGCTACAATATGAGAAAAGTTGGACGTGGATTGCAGCCCAACCTACAACCTGACGGAGAAAACTTTCTAGAATGGTCCCAGGCCCTCAGCTTACAAATTTGACAATTATTTAATGAGACAGATTATTTTGCAATGGAGGAACCAGACTTGGTGTCAGAATGGGCAAACATCACTGGCACCATCATTGAATACAGCATTGATGTTTTTCTGGCTCCATTTTTATCTTCCAAACCAGGAAGAGCAGCCTACAAATATCTTAAAGATTGTTTTGGAATGTTCTTGCGGTCTTACCTTGTGTCCTGATGGGCGCGAGTGTTTGATAACTCATATTTGACAATGAACCCAAACAAATCATACAACAACATCAAGCTGTCCCTACAAGACATTGAAAAGCATATTGGCGGATTTTCCGTTGACAACATCCTAGCATTCCGCCTTCACCACCATGCGGCTGTATACAGCCAGGACATCACAAATGCACTGAATAGCCGGATTGCTATCAACAAGAAGTTCATGGTAACCTCCCAAGATGTCCTGGAACTGCTATCACAGCAAGCGGTTTTGGCAACCAATATCCCCTCCAGCTCCTTGCTCAGCTATCAATCAACATCCCGCGGCCATCAAACAAATTATTGCCTACAAGGCTTCACCTGTGGCAGACCGTTTGAAAGCTGACCTTGTGGTGGTGGGTTAAACTCCATGGAGGAGTCATGTATGACAAAGAGCGCTGAGTGGGCACAATCCAACCTTAACTCAAAGAATCCATCCCAATGGTGTTATGAGTGGGGAAATTCCCCTTGTGACTGTCCAAAGAAGAAGGCAGTTTTTCCCCCATCATCAATCCGCAAATGACTAACCTGGTAGTCTTCATACGCAAGTCAGACGTTGTACACCTGGTGTTTGGTTTCTTCAGGCATGGCCGGACAGTAGCTGCAATTGAAAAAGGAGACAGGCCTAACTCTGCGGCCCCGATTAATTTGGGAGCTACCAACAGTGTCACCAACAATTTCAGTCTCTTTGAACAGCTGTTTGAAATGAATATCAGTCTCACAGTTGTCTCTACAGACTGCTTTCCCATAACACAGATTGGTAACACCAACATACCAACACCATTTGGCACACTGAAGGTTACAAACATCCTTTTTTGTCCCTAGATCAATGGGACCATCATATCTAGGGGCAAATTCAAGAAATTTGATGGGGACGTCCAGTACAATGGTTTGACATACGCGCTTTTCCAAGATGGGGTTGCGTTCTCCACTTTTCAACACCAGGATTGTTGTTTTCTCTCTATGAAGCCTGTCTCTTCTGTGCAATCTGTTAAGATATACAGTAAGAAATGATTATGTCACAGAAACTAAACCTAGCCATGTCACACCTTGTAGATAGTCTAATACCAGACCATCCACCCAACCCAAATCCTCCTCTCTCTCCTCACCAAGATTTGGATTTGGGAAAGGCCAAACCTTAGGGCCTATTGCTGACGGTAGTGGATGGTGAGGTTATAAGATTCAACAGGTTAAAAGCCAGCAAGAAAACTGGGATTTGGGAGGCCACTTATGGAAAATAGATATCAAAAGAAAAAAGAAGACTGGTTAAATAATCAAGCTGGTAAATCTACTGAAGAGGAAACAGTAACATCTCAGGGGACAAACATGACCAAAACAACTGACAAAATGATGGGGGACCAGGGGATGCCAACCAAGTTTGTGTCAAAGAAAAAAGTTGAATCTTGCTTTGAGACACTGCAGTCAATGCTGACCCAGCAGTTTCAATGGATGGAAGCCGCAATGGGAAGGATGGCTCCCCCACTGGAACCCCCAATACCACCTCACATGGCCACCAACTACCAACGTACTGATAATCCGCTTGCAATAAAGTTCATGAAGGATCCAATGTCATTTCACTGGAATATCAATCCCAAACAACCTGTCCTAGCATTTGAAGGTTCCAAATTCAATTTTTCGGAGGGGGCCGTGGACCGCAGCCTGCGTCAAGCTTTTGATTGCAATCCATCATTCCTTAACAACGCGTCCAACTTTGACATTCTCACCACCTTGGAGAATTGGGCTTTAGTCAACCTACTATGCAACTCCTTTGACAATGAGCTATACGCTATGATTGAAGCCTTGCAGATTGAATCTTCCAAAATCATCTACAAAACGCTTGTGGAGACATTTAAACGCTTTGACTGATGACACAAACTTGCGGTGGCTGAGAAAATGATGAACCTACTAGCCTCCCCTGAAGCAGACATGGCATGGATCACAGGCTTCCACACTGTGATGGCGGACCTCAACAAGCTCAATATATCCCTTAATGAACTCATGGGTCTCTTAGTCCAATTGGTCATGGTCACACCCCGGGCAATAGAAAGAAAGACATATGAATACTCAGTCTTGCAACAATTGAATGATGCAAAATCAATTCCACAATTTATTGATGTGGTGAATGTCCTACAAGGGGTGATTGGAAAGTTGAAACCAAAGGCGTCAGCCGGCATTGACATAATGGAGTTAGACAAGATTCAGGCAGTTAGGGGGACATACATACCCCCACAACGCTGGACCCAAGGCTTGGAGGGACAAGAGCAACCGTCTACAAAACCAACCTATTGGTGGATTGGGCGGCCTACTATGCAGGGCGTCACAAGTTGGAAGCACTTCTGGATACCTATGGCTGTAAATGCCGCTACTGTAGTGGAAATGGCCATTGGTATGCGGATTGCAACACCTTCTGGACGGACTTGAGGAAAGGCATAATACCTTCCCCCCCGGCTGACCATACCAACCAAACCTTGCGGTACTTACCACTGCAGCAACCAGTTTATCCCCCCAGCAAAAGCAACCGTATCCGGTTCATAGATGTTCCAGAGGTTGAAGGAGGCAAAATTCTACTGGAATCTGGGGCCAGCGCGCATGTGAGTGGCCCCTCTTGCTACTTCCAACCACCTTGCCAACTGAATGTGCCAAAGCAATTCTACCTAGCTGGTAGCAAACAACATGTTATGCCCACAACTATTGGCAGGCTGACCATCCCAACAAGAAAAAGCACAATGATAATTGAATAGTTTTATCTGTGTCTGTAGGTCAACGGAATAATCCTGTCAATGGGGAGGCTACTGGAAAATGGATGGACACTGACTTAAAATGGTTTAGATGCCATCCTGCATGACCCTTTGCAAAATAGATTTGATACTTTATTCCAAAACTATTTTTGGTTGATCCCCACACGCCCTACGGAGGAGATTGCAATGAAAGTCACATCAAAACCATCATTTGACCCTTACAAGTGGAATGTACGCCTGGGGAACGCGTTGGAGGCAGTAGTAAAGCTCTTCTTGCAAAGGCACTACCCCAAAGAGATCAGTGGCCCTTGACAATTTTTTTTCTGTGAGAGGTGTGCTGTCTCAAAATGTCTTGACAAGAGGACCCCAGGGGCTAAGTTGGGTATTACTACAAATGAGCCATTAGACCTTTTTCTCAATGATGTGGTGGGGCCTTTTGAGGAGGATCTGATTGGGGTGCAATTTCTCCTAAAGTTCAGGGACCACGCGTCAACATGCACGTTCATTGCAATATTGAAATCTTGTTTGGAGGTTCCAAACAAGATTATGGGGTGGCTGGAGAACATTCAAAATGCAAAGGGCCAATACCCAAAGTACATCAGAAGCAACAATGTGGCTGAGTATACTGGACCACTGAAAAGGAAATTGGAGCCCCTGGGCATCCAGATGGCAAGCATTCCACCTTACAATCCTGAACAGAACGGAAAAGCTGAACATGTGAAACACACACTGGGGGACATGGCAAGGACCATGTTGAACAAGAGAGGAATTTACACAAAATTCTGTTCCTTTTCCTACCAAGTGGAAGCATATATCCTGAATTGCATTCCTAACTCAAGGACTGGAGACAAGACCCCACTGGAGCTACTGTCACAAGTGAAGCCAAACCCCGCAATCCTATACCCCTTTGGGGCAGAGGCAATTGTACACATTCAGGAGGCACAAAGGGGGAAGCTGGAAGAAAGAGGTCAGCAATGCAGGCTGTTGGGTTTCCTGGCAGGAGGCGCCAGCTGGTTGTTCTTGTTGGAAGATGAATGCCAGGTTATTCACTCCACATTGGCAATATTCCCCTTTTTCCAGTCATTACCGGTCCACCCCATCAAGCCGCCACCATTGGACATTATTAATCACCTGCGCCTGGGAGAAGAAGATACGGATGGCATGGCAGGGGCGGAGCAGGCAGCATTGGAAGCTTTTCCAAAGGCCGTTGAGCGGGGGTTCCCCAGTAAATACCGGAGGCATTGAAGGGCAAATGGGGGAAAGAATGGCAGGAATTGGGGAAGGCTGAAATACAACAATTTGAAAACCTGGGAATTTGGGAGCCTGTCCAACCAAAGAAAGTGATGAAGGTGCTGGGAGCAAAATTTGTCCTGGCACACAAAAGGGAGGCCAATGGCAACCTTATTCAGCGGAAATATAGATACGTGGCAAAAGGGTGTAGTCAGAGAATGGGTGTGGATGTCTATGAGACTTACACACCTATGGCCTCCCTCAATACCCTCCGTATCATCCTGGCAATTGCTCATGGTGGCTCTTACCCTCTGGAAAGTTTTGATGTCAGTGCTACTTACCTGTACGGGCCAATCAATGGGGAGGTCTACATCCAACTGCCAACTTTGCTATGTCCACAGTGGAAGGGATATGTGATGAAGCTACACAAAGCAATTTATGGTACCCAGCAGGCGGCAAGATGCTTGTGGAAACATTTTAAGGCTGTTGTCAAACGTTTGGGATTAATCACCAGTGAACTTGAGGACTTGCTGTACATCTGTAGGGATGGGAGCAATTTTGTGGTGGTTTGGCTGCATGCGGATGATGGGGTTGTGATGGCATTTTCAGAGGAGATGATGAGACATTTTAGGGATGGGGTAGAGAAGGAACTGAATATCAAGTGGAAAACGGCAGTGGAAAAAATTGTTGGGATAAGGGTCAGGCAGGAAGGGACAGAGATGACATTGGACCAAGGATTGTTTGCTAAGGAGATTGTGGAGTACTGCCCAAGCCAATATGCCTCAATCAATCACCGTTATCAGGGAAGTCAATAGATAATAATACCCAGGAACCCATTGACACAACTTAGTATCAGTCCATTGTTGACTCTCTCATGTATCTAGCTTGCGGGACTAGGCTGGATATTACATACTTGGTCAATCTTCTGGAAAGGTTTAGTTTGTCACCATCATCCCACTGGGCTGAGTTTTATCACTTGATAGGATTTCTTAGTGGATCTTCCAAGCATTGCCTAAGATACCGGCAGGGTGACACAAGCGGTTTGGCCATGTGGGTTGACGCAAATTTTGGGGGCAAACACAAGCAATCAACCAGTGGATATGTCATCAGGCACAATGGCAATACAATTG
Source organism: Puccinia polysora (assembly GCA_025617555.3). NCBI lineage: Eukaryota > Fungi > Basidiomycota > Pucciniomycetes > Pucciniales > Pucciniaceae > Puccinia > Puccinia polysora. The sequence continues at coordinate 22,810,345 of CM062619.1, read as the reverse complement.
CATGGGGTTCCAAGCGCCAAACTGTTGTGGCACTATCTACTTGCGCGGCGGAATATGTGGCACTATCAGAGGGCTCTCAGATATTGGCTCACATCTGGCTGACCATGTCTAACATAAACTTTGACGCTCCCTTGTCCATCCATTGCAACAAAAAGGTGGCAATACTCATTGCAACCAGCAATGGATCCCGTAAGCAAACTAAGTATCTCAGAAGGGCTTTCTATTTTGTCAATTACTTACTCCAACGCGACAGAATTACCCTTTGATGGACCGGCTTGGCATTGCAACTTGCAGATATCATGACAAAGGTGCTCGGACCAAACAAACATGGCGGTGGGGCTTGGAGTGTTGGTATAGTATAAGATCATAATTGCGGGAGGGGGTGTTAAGATATACAGTAAGACACAGTTATGTCACAGACACTAAACCTAGCCATAGCCATGTCACAGAATCTACATGTCAAACCTTGTAGATAGTCTAATACCAGACCATCCACCCACCCCAAATCCTCCTCTCTCTCCTCACCAAGATTTGGATTTGGGAAAGGCCAAACCTTAGGGCCTATTGCTGACGGTAGTGGATGGTCAGGTGAGTGATATTATTATGCAAGTAATCTAACCGAGATTTGGATTTGGGAAAGGCCAAACCTTGGGGCCTATGGCTGATGGTAGTGGATGGTCAGGTTACAAGATTCAACACAATCTATAGTTTCCTTAAATTACAACACCCATGTGTAAAAGATTTAATGAATTGAGAAACCTAGACCAGGCTAATTCATTTCAAATCCAAGCACAAGGTTAGAAACTTTGAACACAAGATGAGTATAGAGATGAAAAAAGAGACAGAAAGGAAAACAAACAGAAACTGATGTTTCTACAGGCCAGATAATGAAATCTAAAGAGATTAAGTAGAACAGAGAAGTATTTGAGGATTTGCCGTTGACTGATCCGACCAAAGAATGATTCTGGGACCAATGATAGATTGATTTGGAGGAATGTTGATTTGATTCCTTTAGTTCAGTCTTCAGGTCCTGATTATTCAGTGATTATAGTCGTGTGCGTGGAGTTGGCCAAGTGGTCAAGTCTGAGTCTTCTGGAGTTGGACAGGAGATGGTTGCTTGTCTCTTAAGTGTGAGTTGAGTAGTTTCTGGAGAGTTGCGGGTGACAGATTCTTCTGGTGCGCAAGACAGGTGACAGGACAGGTGACAGGACAGTTGGATGAAGTAAAACAAGAAATTCAGAGACAAGTAGGACACAGAACACAAGATGTGAAAAAAATGAATAAAAATGAAAGAAACACAACAATAGGGCTGAAATAAAAATGAAAGCAGATGAAAAAATCAACACGCCTGCTCACCTCAACATCCAAAGAGCTCAGCTCCCTACATACCTTGTAAGTCTGAGTACAGAAGTGGGATTTGCTGGTTTGGTTAGTGAATCTGCCAGCATGTCATGACAGGAAATGAGTTTGACGTTAATTAGTCCATCATTCCAGTCGTTCCTAATGCTCTTGAGCTTTATGTCTATATACTTTGCATGTGATTTGCAACCAAACTTCTTGATTTTATCAACAAGGTGCATTGGGGGTCCAAGAGATGATGTCCTCCAGTTTTCCATCAGGAGGTGGTGAAGCCAACGGCCTTTGAGGTGACTTGCTGAGAGGGCCTTGCATTTGGATTCAGTCAAGGACAAGGCTATGCTTCATTGCTTTCTGCTGGTCCAGGAGATTGGACATCCTTTGAAGAGGGAAATGAAACCAGTTTGGGAGAGTCTGGTGACCGGATTGTTGCCGCAGGTTGCATTGCTGTAAGTGACAAGATCATTTGCAATGGACTTTGATCAAAATTTGAGTTTGAAATTGATTTTCTTGAGTAGGTACCGCCATACGTGGATCACCTCTTTACAATGAGTGATTCCTGGTATTTTGCAGAATTGAGCAAGGTTTGAAACTGCAAAGCTGATATCAGGTCTTGCCAGGTTTGCAATGAAGTTCATCCTACCTATTGGAAACCTGTAGTTCTCCCCCAGTTTTTCAAATGCTTCAATTTCCAAGGTGTCGCTGGCTTCAGTTGAAGTCCCAAAGTACATGGATTATTCAGCGGCTTGGCGTCAAGGAGATTCATTTCTTCCAGCCCTTTCTTGATTTGGTTGGTTAGTGAGAGACTGATTGAGTCTGGTGTGACTTCTAACTTTGTTCCGAGCAGAGTGTTGACCTTGTGCGCTGAAGAATCCTTGAATTTTGTGAGGAACCAACTTTTAAAGTCTTCAGTGTTCCCCACAACAATTAGATTGCCTATGTGGAAGAAGAGGGCTGTGATTTAATCTTTGTGGAGGTAGAGACATGGATTTCTGTTGCTCTCCTTGAAGCCATTTTCCTTGATCCACTCACTCAAGGTTTTGTACCAGTTCAGCGGCGCTTGTTTCAGCCCATACAGTGATTTCTTCAGATTGAGGTATTTGGCGGTTTGCTTTGAGCCAGCAGTAGTTTTGATGTACACTTCCTCGCTCAGCGGAGCATGAAGAAAGGCCCCTTTTACGTTGAATTGGAGAATACTAAGTTTTCTATCCACAGAGTAACATATTATGGCTTGTAAAGAGGCCACCTTACCGGTGGGAGCAAATGTGTCAAAGTAGTCAATACCAAATTGTTGGTTGAACCCTTGTACACAGACACAAGCCTTGAAGGTGGTGTTCCCGGTGTGAAGGTCTTGTTTGCATTGGAAGGCCCAGGTGGTGTTGAGGGGATTGGTGACTTCTGACTCATTAACATCTTCCCAAACCCTGAGTTCTTCTATTGTGCTGAGCTCTTTGTCAATGGGAGGTACCCAGGTTGGATTGTTGAGTGCTTTGTGAATGTTCTTTGGTACATCAAAGTGGTAGTACCCGTATTGTTGGGGAGGCTTGAGCTGACTTTGATTGCGTAGGTCTGGTCTGAGGGTTTCAAGAACCCCTGAGTTTGAGCTATCTGATTTGGAGTGGTCTGACTCCGTGGTGGATTTGGTGGAAGGTTTGATGTCTTTTTCAAGTTCAACAACAGTTGCGTCAGTACTGGCTCCCGTACCTTTGAGACCCTCATTTTGAGTTAGTTGAGGGGTACCCTTGGCTGCAGGCTTGTTCATAGGAATTTCAAGGTTGGTAATTGGTTCTTTATTCATGAACTTGACGTTTTTTTTCTCAATGATCTTTCTGCTTCTTGATAGAACTTTTTAAGAGAAGAGTTGGGGGTTATAGCCTAGAAGAATCCCCTCATCTCCTTTTTCACTTAGTTTTGATGGGATTTTGGAGTCACTCAGTAAATAGATTACTGAAGTACCTATGGGCTGGAGGTAGTTCGATGGTAAGGCAGTCTTTTGAAGCATTTTCCACTGCGTCTCCCTGCCTTTTTTGGAAGGGATTTGATTAAGGACAAAGCAGCAGCTTTTTATAAACACGTTCCAGTAGTTTTTTGGTATGGAAGTTGAACTGAACACCGAGCAAACTGACTCCATGATTGTGCAATTGGCTTGTTCTGCCTTCCCATTGTGCTGAGAGTGGTAAGGTTTGCTAATGATGTGTTTTATTGCCTTGGATCTAAAGAATTGCTTGAGATATTTGTTCAAAAATTCTCCTCCTCCATCGGAGATGACGTCAGAGGGAAATCTGAGCAGTTTCTTGGCTTTGTTTTTGATGACAAATTTGATTGCATCAGAGGCAGCGTTCTTGGAAGGGAGTGGAAAGGAAGAGAGATAGCCTGACTTGTTATCAACGATGGTGAGAGAAAATTGCATCCCTCTTTTGCTGGTTGGATTCAAGGGTCCCATCAGGTCCAGATGAAGTCAGTCAAAGACCCTCAAAGCAGGAGCTTGAGTACTGTTGAAAGGATTTTTGGATATTTTTGTCTTGGTGCATGCTAAACATTTGAAGTTGCTGGAAGAGTTTTGCCAATACTGTGACCTAGGTGTTTCTCTATGCGTTTGATGCTTGCGTGACCAAGTTTTCCATGGAGATCAGTTATTTTGCTTTGAGTTAAGTAACACAGGAGAGGCTGTGATTGGTTTGAGGCACCAAACTTGATGAGCAGCAAATTGTTCTCTATAATGCCAGTCAGGAGCAACTTGCCATTGAAGCGGAGTGAGAAAGAGGAGGGTTTGGTTTTGAGATTGACTTGTAATACGCATCCTTTGTTTAGCAGGGTTCCCAGAGAGATGAGATTGACCATAGCTTCAGGAACCCATGCTACGTCGTCTAGACGTATACGTTTGCCTTGGTATGAGATTTCTATGGTGCCAAGGCCTTTGATAATCAGTCCTTCTCCTCTTTTTCCAGTTTTGATGGTATTTTCTCCTGTCTGTTCAGCTAGAGAGGTGAAAAATTCCTTGCTTTGAAACATGTGGATTGAGCATCCGCTATCAAGAATATATTGGCCTTCAGGGTCTGACTTTGCTTTGTCATCAGCGCAGTAGAAGCTATAGAAATGAGATTCCTCTTGCAATTTCTTCTTTTGTCCCTGTCTTGCTTTGCTAGGTGGGTTTTCTGGTTTCAGTTCAGGAAGTTTGACCCAGCAGGAGGACTGAGAGTTGGACTTCACCGCTGGATTGTGTTTCCTGTCCTAGCATCTTGGGTAATTTGATTCTCTTTGATGGTTTGAGTGATACAGCGCAGAATTGGTGTCTGTTGTCTTGGGGAGTTTTGCCTGGAATTGATTCTTGTGTTGGACAAGATGTTCAAGTACCAAGGAAACAGAGAGTTGAAGTCCTGAATGCATAATTTGGGACCAAATGGCTTTGAGCAACTTGGGTAGTTTGAATAGAATTAGGTAACTGAGGATGTTGGCCGGTAGTTTGATTCCAACTTCATCAAGTTTTCCCAAATGGGTTCTTACAGAGATTACAAAGCTTTCAATTTTGTTTTGGTAAAACGCTAGGTATAGAAATTTGAAGAATGTTTGAGCCCAATTGGCAGCTTGACTGGAGGCAAAGTGATTTTTGGTGGCCAGCCAGATCAGCTTAGTCAAGTCTTCATTTTCAGAGTTTATGATGTTGGCGTGGGTTGCAAGATCCAGCTTTGACATGTTGTATCCGGAAATCTTGTTGTCATTGGGGATTTCCATATAGGGATTGCTTGAATTGATGAGGTCAAGAATTCCTTGCATTTTAAACAAGTGTTCCATCTTCTTTTGCCAGATTGAGTAGTTTGTTTCTATGAGTAGTGGGGTGGATTCCATGAGGGACTTCAGTGCCAGGGCCTTAAAGTTTCCTTCTCCTCCTCCTCCTGGTTCAGGTGTTTCTGTAATTTGATTCCTGCTGGTTGAGCTGGGATGATCCATCTTTGGCTTTTAACCGTGTAAAAGATTTAATGAATTGAGAAACCTAGACCAGGCTAATTCATTTCAAATCCAAGCACAAGGTTAGAAACTTTGAACACCAGATGAGTATAGAGATGAACAAAGAGACAGAAAGGAAAACAAACAGAAACTGATGGTTCTACAGGCCAGATAAAGACCTCTAAAGAGATTAAGTAGAACAGAGCAGTATTTGAGGATTTGCCGTTGACTGATCCGACCAAAGAATGATTCTGGGACCAATGATAGATTGATTTGGAGGAATGTTGATTTGATTCCTTTAGTTCAGTCTTCAGGTCCTGATTATTTGGTGATCAAAGTTGTGTGCGTGGAGTTGGCCAAGTGGTCGAGTCTGAGTCTTCTGGCGTTGGACGGGAGATGGTTGCTCGTCTCTTAAGTGTGAGTTGAGTAGTCGCTGGAGAGTCGCGGGTGACAGATTCTTCTGGTGCGCAAGACAGGTGACAGGACAGGTGACAGGACAGTCGGATGAACTACAACAAGACATTCAGAGACGAGTAGGACACAGAGCACGAGATGTGAAACAAATGAATAAAAATGAAAGAAACACAACAAAAGGGCTGACATAAAGATGAAAGCAGATGAAAACATCAACACCATGATCTCCTGGGTCACCTATCCATTTGGATGCTACGGAAGAGCTTGGCCAAGGGGCGGTAGACAATGTGCCATTTATCCCTGCTGGGTCTGGAGGCTTTGATTGCCCTTTACGCTCCTTAATGAAGGCACATTGGACAGTGCCAGATATTGCGTCCCGCGACATTTGCCATCATCCCGGAGACGTTATCTTGGCGGACATCATTGGCCCCTACGACGCCAGGCTGGATGGGAGTTGCTTTGTCCTGAAAATCATGGATATCTACTCGGGCATGCTTTCTACCCTACCCATCCGGGCAAAATCGGAGGCGCCCCACGAGATCATGCGGTGGATCAACCAATTCAACAACATCTCCAAGTACACGGTGAAGCGCCTACAAACTCACAACGCCTTAGAATTTGTACGGCACAAAGCTCTGGCAGCGCACTTAGATGGTTTAGGCATTATTCGCGAGAAAAGCGTCCCCTATGAGCACTATCAAAATGGAGCAATTGAGCAAGCAAACAGAAAAATCTCGGAAATGACACGCAAAATGATTCATGCATCTGGTTTACCAGCAAAAGTATGGCCGTACGCTTTCAAGCATGCGGCATTCATCTTTAATCGGCTGGTTCACTCGGGCAAGGAATTGACACCCATTGAGCTTGCCCTGGGGAAGCGGCCATCACTTGCAATGCTACAACCTTTCGGATGCCTGGCTTACTTATATGATCACACCCACCTGAAGCAACTAAAGCCGTACGCTAGACTTGTCCGGCATCTGGGTGTGAGCCCGGGCTCTAAGGGCTGGACCCTATGGGATGAATCGGATGGTCAAGTACTCACAGGAGCGTTGGTGAAGTTCCCTGATGAACCGTGTGAGCCCACTGTGATGGTGTGCCCAATCTCTTCAGATTTGTTAGGTGACGTTGCTCTAGGGAATGCTCTTGACCAGCGGGATGCGTTTGTGGCGCGACTCCAGACGTCAGTGGGATACAATCTAAATTGTCCTTCTGGACCGGAAGCTCTGTCTTTGGGTGTGGCTCACGAGTGGCGTGGGGCCATCAGTGATGAAAACAGTTCTCTGCTGGAAATGGACGTATTTGAATTATTGGGCCCACCCAATGACAAGAAGAAGATACCAGGGTCGCGGTATGTCCTGACTACAAAAAGGGACCAGGATGGAGGATTTATCAAACAAAAGGCAAGATTAGTTGCGCAAGGTTTCAATCAGAAACACGGAATCGATTTTGATGACACATTCGCGCCTACCCCTACCTTTCCGGCGTTACTGATGGCCCTGACGCTATTGGCTAGGCTTAATTGGTGCCTTTCATTGTTTGATGTCAAGACGGCATTTCTGCATAGCACAATAGATGAAGAGCTGTATTTGAGGCCCCCTATGGGCTATAACTGTACGGCCAGGAAGGTCCTACGACTGAAGAAATCGCTTTATGGAACCAAGCAGGCAGGGCGCTGCTGGTGGATGCACCTGAGAGACAGGCTAGAAGGGATTGGTTTTAAGTCCAACCATAAGGATCAGCGTACCTATACATATGTGTTGGAGGGGGGTAGGGCCTTCCTTTGGGTCCATGTTGATGACGGCGTATTGACGGCTGAAAACAAGGAGACACTTAGCCTCCTGAAGGGCCAATTGACAAATCTAATCACTGTAAAGTGGGACACCGCGCTGGCGTCCACTGTCGGACTGGCGATCACGAATACGCTTTCACAGCCCGCCCTCATTGCCAAAATCCTGGCCACGAATGAATCTACCATACGCTCTTCCATGCCTTTGGTGGACACCTTGTTGCAGTCCAATGCATCTGGTACTCCGGATGGAACCTATCTCAGACATATTGGCATGCTTCTTTATCTGGCAATGGGCACTCGCCCGGATATTGCATTTGCGGTTAACTACCTTGCGCGATTCGCTTTGAACCTGGATGAACTACATCTTGCAGCGCTGAAGAAGCTTGTACGGTACGTCTGCGCCACAAAGGATCTCAAGCTTTTGCGGCACCCTGAGAACAAGCACCAGACAATCGAGACCTTTGTGGATGCAAACTGGGGTGGCAAAGGAGCTTGCTCCAACCATGGCTTCTTAACAAACCTATGGGGTTCCCCTATCAGCTGGGGTGCAAAGCGACAGCCCTGTGTGGCGCGCTCAACATGTCAGGCTGAGTATGTTGCTCTCGCGTTTGCGGATATCAACTCCTTGTTAATAGCAAATCTGCTGTCTCCTCTCATTCCCAACATCTGCCCCATGATACTTTCCGACAGTCAAGCGTCCACCAAGATCGCCAGCGACAAAGCCAGCATGAGGGTGACCCAACACATCAATCACAGATTTCATTTTATCAACAAGCACTTGCGGCGAGGCACCCTTGAACTGAAGTGGATCCCAGGAGGAGAGCAACTGGCCAACATTTTGACCAAGGCTCTTGGGGCAGTGAAACAGAAGGAGTTTACCAATCATTTTTTTATCACCGATGCTACTAAGTAAGTTTTCTTTAGCGTGTGTGCCGCATTGGGTTTCTTTAGAGTTCACCCGGCCACCTGGGTGAGCATCTCGGAAATTTTTTTTCCCGTACCGCAGGATTGACGGACGACCGACTTCGTGTTGCTGTGGGTGGGAATGTAAAGTATATTGGTTATGGGATTAAAACAGATATAAGATATGGGACGTGAGAATAAGATGGAAATAAGATAAACAATAATCCCATGGAATAATACATAAGCATCTACAATACTCTCACACACCAACACATACATCCTCCTCGACATGCATATAAATAGTCCATAAATCTTGTATGATCATGAAAACCTTGGGGGAATATCATATTATATTTTTATCATCTTATGAGCTTAACATGCTGTCAACCCAAATTTGGGGATCTGGCATACTATGTGGGACTATTGGACCACAAAGAAACATGGAAATAAAGCATTCTTCCTATTGGCAAAAACTCTTGACACACACCATGTACACCCACAACACATGCCCATTGCATAAATTAATTTTTCTCAAACAAAAAGTGAGAAAACTTTTGAAGTTTTTGGATTGAAAATTGCATGAAATACTGAATTGCCATGGAATTCTTTTGTTTGTGGGAACAGTGGCAATCCCAAGCCCTCCCAGATTAAACAAGGCTACATTAAAGGACTTAATTAAAAGTGTACTTAACAAAGTTTTGGTGGAATCTAGGGATTTGGGTAGGGAGCTGGAAAAGAAAACATTGGAAGCCCCAATTGCATCCTCATCTAGAGTTACAATTGAGGAAAAAGATGTTTCTTTACAACTGGAACAAGATGTTCCCTCACAACTTGGATAGACTAAAGTTGGTGGGTAACATTTCATATGTCATTTGACTGAGAAGGATTTTGCTTGAAAAAATACTAATGTAAATAAGGGGTTCCAGAACTGCTTGAACCTCCTCCTGTGAGAGCCTTTGCTACTAGGAAAGAAGCCAAGATTTATTGTCAGAAATGGGCAGTCATGCATGGCTACACATTGACAACTTTCAAGTCAAGGAGAGAAAAATACATTGATCTAGCTTGTGACAGATTTGGGGTTTATGAAGAGCCATGTCTCACCAAATGTCAAAGGCAAACTCACACTAGGAAGGTTGGGTGTCAATTCATGATACGGGCAAGTAGGAAAGTAGCAGATCCCACATGGAATCTCTCCATTAGAAATGGCCTACACAATTGTCAACCATCTGAAAGTCCTTCAGTGCATCCTCAACTGAGGAGAACTGAGGGGCAAGCTTTAGATCAACTAAAGGAAGGTATGAAAGATGGGCCCAATATGGTGCAAATTAAAAGGAAATTGAGCAAGATTGATGGTGGAGAATACATCAATGATAGAACAATCTATAACACTAAGCGGAAGGTAAAGTTAGCAGAACTGGAAGGGGAAGGTGTTATGGATGCTCTATTGGAAATGCTTCAGGAATACCAGTGGGTTTCCAGGTCCAAATTTAGTGGAGAGGGTCACTTAGAGGCCCTTTTCTTGGCTCATCCTGATTCTATAAAACTTTGCAAAAAATTACATCATATTGCTTTGTTGGATTGTACTTATAAAACAAATATGTACAACATCCCTCTATTTCATGTTTTAGGAATGACAGCCAACAAGAAAGCTTTTACAAAGGCTTTTTTTCTAGAAAAAAATAAACATATGAGTTCTACAGTTGAACTTTGAATGCATCAAGAGTTGGCTCACAATTCCAAGGGGATTCCCAAATTCTTTGTGACAGATCATGAAAGAGCTCTGATTTGTGCTATTAAACACAGTTTCCCTGAGTCATCCAGACAGTTGTTCTCCTGGCACTTGCCTAAAAAAATCCAAGAAAAATTTAAAGTGTGCTTCAGTAATTACAATGAAGGATGGCAAAGTTTCATGAATCTTTGGGCCAAGTATGGGGCCTCTAGTACCAAGGGGGGGCAGAATTAAATGATTCAGAACTCTGGGTATGCCAATTTATTGCTTCTTCTATTGAACTCTTGTGGGAGTGCTTACTTTGAAACTTTTATACAGTTTTTCTTGAAGGACCACAAGGATGTACTTGAGTATATGGAAAAGAATATTTTCCTTATCAAAGGAATTTTTTTAATGGCTTGGACTTGTGTCTTCCCAGACTTTGGAAATAAAAAAACGTCTTGGGTAGAAGGGGCAAATTCTACTTTCAAACAGCTACTTGTGGGATCTTTGGCAAACATTTTGGATGTGTGGAAACACCTTGAAGGAACTATTGAAATTAAAATCCAATCAGTTCATACAGCACTTAGAAACTCTTGGATAAAGTTGGGAACAGGTCTTTCAACAGAAATATTCACACTTTGGGTTACAAATTGTCAATTGAGTCAATTGAACTCATTGAGGAACAATTCAAGAATTTAAAGCAAAATCATGATGGCAAGGTGTGCTCCAATTCATATTCAAAAACAATGTGCTTGCCTTGTTCCCACATTTCAGGTGAAATACTATCATCAAGAAGATCCATTGTGCCTGAGGATGTTCATCCTACTTGGCAGTTAGACTATGACCCTTCCAATGAAGTAAGTGCGTCTTTTTAAAGGGTACCAATTATTTGATTGAAAGATCAATTATTGGATTGAAAGATTAATTATTAATTATTGGATTTAAAGATTAATTATTAATTATTGGATTGAAAGATTAATTATTGGCTTGAAAAATTGATCATTCTTTTGGTTTTGACAGTTTGAAACAGATCCAGGGCTTGATGAAGAATCTCAAATGTTTAACAAGTGGAATTCCATGTATAGGGAACAACCTAAAGAATTTAGCTTGGAGATTTTAAGGTAAATGCTTGAGAATACAGCTGCTTTGATTTCCAATCCAAGGCTTGAGCCAAAGGGGTTAAGGTTGAGCCATGGTCAACCAAAATTGAAAGCAACCTTTTGTGAGCTTTCAAAATTTGAACACATTGAAAAAGCAATTAAGAGGGAAAAAAGGGTTAAAAGGTGACCAAAAAGACTAACAATAGTAAGTATTTTATTTTGATAAATTTTCATTTTTATGGTTTAATGAACTTATGGTATAATTATCTCTGTAGTTCAAGGATGGCTCTACATATGAATTTCATAGTTCAGTGGAAGAGACTGAAAGTTCATTGAGGGCAGTGCTGTTGGAATCAGATTCCTTTTTGAAGGACAAAGCAGAAGAAATGGAGGAGTCAAACAGAAGCTCATCTTTGGTGAGTGTTTATTACTCTAATGAGATTAGAATTGTGGCTAACTAATTTTTGATTCTAGGAAGTGAATTACCTCAATCAAATACCTGAGAACTTACATAAGCTCTTGGGTGGCGTTTGGGATCCGTTTGGTGATGGAAATTGCAGATTTAGAGTCATTGCTAAATCACTTGGGTATGATGAGAATTGATGGTTTCAAGTAAGAAAAGAAATGCTTGAAACATTGTGGAAAAATAAGAATTGCTATGCTAAGATCCTTGGTGGCATTAAAGGCGTTGGAAAGATAGAAAAAAGACTTGATTTTAATGAAATCAATGAAAAGATTCCCTCTTCAAAATGGCTTTCAAAGCTTGAAATGGGTGAAATAATAGCAGATACTTATGGAAGACCAATATGTTTCATTTCATTGGAATAATTTTGTACTTTTACTCCTATGAAAATGGGTGTAAAAGAACAATCAGATCCTATGTTCATTTTCTTTGCTAACAGTAACCATTGGGCCCAGCTTGTGCTTAAGGAAGATGTGATTCCAATCACACCCATAGTTTCCAAACCACATTCTATGATTTCTAAAAAAGCCTCTTGTTGGGTTGATAATCTCAAAGATCAACTTGAGTTGTATTCTAATTTATATATTAATTTAATCATTTGGGTTTGGGTTCTGATGCTGATCTTGTAATTCTATTAATATGAAGGGTTATCAAAATTTTAACATCATTATGTTGAGTGTTTTGAGTTAACATCATCATGATGAGTGTTTTGAATTAGATTTTAATGGTAAATTGGCTCAACTTGTGTTGGGCTGAGCCCATCATAAGGAGTATTTTTAATTCTTGTGATGGGATCAGCTTAACACAAGTTTAACTTGATTTTTTCTTTGGTTTTTTTACTTTAGGGCCTTCCCATTGAGATGAAATTGAGAGAAATTCTTTTTTGGTCTTATTACTTTGGGGCTATTCCATTGAGGTGGGCTTGATAGAATTCTTTTTTGGTGTTTTTACTTTAGGGCTAGTCCATTGAGGTGGGCTTGATAGAATTCTTTTTTGGTGTTTTTACTTTAGGGCTAGTCCATTGAGGTGGGCTTGATACAAAAATCCCACCTCAATGGACTAGCCCTATTTTTTGGGGGGGTTAATTTAGTTTTGTTCTAGTCCAATGAAATAAATTTAACTGGTGTTGGGCTAGCTGATCCCACCATAAGGAGTATTTTTACTTCTTTTGATGGGATCAGCTTTGCACAAGTTTAAATTGTATTTTTTGAAGTTTTGACTTTAGGGCTGGTCCATAGACTATTTCATTTTTTATTTATATGCTTGCGCATTCATGGCCCCAGAGTGGTGGAATTTTTAGAATTTACTTTGATTTTTTGTTTTTTGTTTTTATTTTTGTGGTTTTCTTTTTTATTTTTATTTTTATTTTATTTTTGTTCAATTTTTTATTTATTTAATTTTTAATTTTTTTTTCTTTTTTCTTTTTTTCTTTTTTTCTTTTTTTCTTTTTTTCTTTTTTTCTTTTTTTCTTTTTTTCTTTTTTTCTTTTTTTCTTTTTTTCTTTTTTTCTTTTTTTTCACAAATGAAATAGGTTGTGAGTGGCTGTTCACAACTGGAATGGGTTGCAAGCAGCCATTCATGGCTTGGATGGCTTTCAAACTGTGCCACACAACCCAATTTGAGTTTTGAACAGGTTGCGCAGGGTGGAAAATTTAACATTTCCCTTTATTTTATTTGATTCTTATTAAATGTTAAATTTGCAAACCTAAAAAACCCTTTCACAACCCAAAATGGTTTGCCAACCATGCCATGCTACCCATTTTGAGGTGGGAATGGGTTGTGTGGGGTCAGGAATTTTCATTTTCATTTATTTTTATTTTTATTTATTTATTTTTTCTTATATTTTAGTTATTTATTTTTTATTTATTTATTTATTTATTTATTTATTTATTTTTTATTTATTTAGTTTTCTATTTTTTTATTTATATAGTTTTTTAGTTTTTTATTTATTTATTTGTTTAATTATTTTTTTCTTTTTTCTTTTATTTATTTATTTATTTATTTTTATATTGTTCTATTTATTTGTCTATTGGTCTATTTATTTATTTGTTTATTTATTTATTGATTGATTGATTTATTTGTTTATTTGTTTATTTATTTATTTATTTTTTTATTAATTAATTGTGTAATTTATTTTTTCTTTATTTCTTTATTTTTTATTTATTTATTTATTCATTCATTTATTCATTGATTTACTTATTTACTTATTTATTGTTTTACTAATTTATTCATTTTATTTTATTTATTTTTTTTCAAACGTCATATGGGTTGTGAACCTCTGTTCACAACTAATATGGGGTTTGAATGGATTTTCAAGACTTTTTGTAACCCCAGGGTTGCAAATTTAACATTGCCATTTCAGATCATTTTCTTTCATTTTCTTTCTTTCATTTATTTATTTCATTTATTTTAATTTATTTTCAAAAAATGGTTACTGAACTTTGAATTTTCTGTGAATTCTTTTTTCGCCTTCCTATCTACTTGTGTAATTATAAATATTCAAAAACAGATGAATCTCTTTTACTTGATGAATGAGAGATCTTCTTGATTTATTGGGGTTTCCTTTGGGTCTTCCTCTTACTTTAGATCTTTGAGTAGAATTTGGCTCTTGAGTCAGAACAAGTTGATATTTTCAACTATAAAGCTTCTTGGTTTCACCAAGGTAATATTGTTGCTCTCCAGGTGGAAACGTGTGGAATCCATCAATCATTTTATTATTAAATGAATTTTTTCTGGTGGTTTTGGATGGCCATCACTTCAAGGGTTTGTGATTCTTCAGTTGATCAGGGTTAACAGTTAACTGGAGAAAGCAAAATTGAAATAAACCAGAATATTATTCATTTGGTCTTGAATCCAATGTTGAGCAAGTTGCGCAGGTCAACTTGTCAGTTGTGCACTTGAACCCAAATCAATCAACATTTAGTCGTGACATTTCACATGTCACAGCTTATCCATTCAAATTCAGAACGCAGAAAAAAGCACTCGCCACACCTGAGACCATGGCCAGACTTGCACACGCAACAGTCACACTCCAAGAGCAAAGTCTCTGACAGTCAGACTAATCAGCACACACTGGAAATTAAGGAGCTCCAGAACATTATAGATCAAAATGCATTGGAGCTTGAGAAACAATTAAACAAAATAAAGTCAAGTACACTTTTATATAAACAAAAGATAAAGTTAATAGTAAAAGTAACACATCTTGGAAAAAGGAAAAGATTGTCAAGAACAGACATTCCAAGTAAAAGAATAAGAAAGAACAAAATGACATTAAAAGTAAGACTACCAGGAAGAAAGCACTTCCTAGAATGCTTTGACAGAAGAGCAGGTGAAAATTGTCTCACTCATACTCATGAGCACTTCACTCTTGTGTATATATAAAAGATAGCTTGTATCAAGCTCTGTTTTCCTCCTTCTTCCCTATGCAATATATCACACAGCATTTTATCATTATTAGTCTATCTGGTAGCCTTGCTCAACAGATAGAAGAGTCCTTATACATTATCTTAACAAATTATCAGTACCAAGCTCTACCAACCAAGCAAAAGACCAAATCATCAAATTGTATATACTTTATTCATTATCATTGCACCTCATTAAGCATCTCATTAACAATCCACAATTGAAAATACAAAAGAATTAAAGCGATATAGACTCAGCAGCAAGAATTACGCTACTTGGTCAACTATGATTTGTGCAGAGTTGTACGGGTTAGGACTGATGGCGTTAATTAAATGGGAAAGTACAAATGAAACAGCAACAAAGAACTTACAAATCTATGTGTTAATTATGAAACACCTAGACAAAGAACACATAGCTATAGTTAACAGTGAATTAGGTCTGGATAAGGAAGGAGACGCATTAGCGGTCTGGGAATTGTTCAAAAAGAAGTATGCGGGGAGCAAGGCTCACCATCAGATGGTAGCACTAGGCAAATTCATCAATTTAGAGTTTCAAGAAACCAAGGAGTTTTTCAAGAATATCCATGAAGGGATCAGCAACATTCGCACCACTGGATTAGACGTCAAGGAGCAAGTCTTAGCTTTGTTAATTTTGAAAAAGTTACCAAAAGAGTTTGAGTTGTTGGTTAGGATCATCATATCAGACAAGACAAGCCTAAAAGTAGAGGATGTAATCAAAAAAATCAAACACAACTACTTACAATTTAAGGTCAAGAAATTGGACAACGTTGCAATGAGCAGTCAAGTAACTAAGAAACCAATGAAATTTTACAACTGCAGAATAGATGGACATTTGGCAAAGAAATGCAGGAGAGAGTGGACTAACTACAAACATGCTCCACCTAAGGCCAACTACGGGGAAACCAAGAAAGAACAGAAATCAGTCGCGTTTTTAGGAGTAGTAAAAGCCAATTCTAAATACAATGAGGACATGGAAAATGTTAGCTACCTCAATGAAGTCATTAACCTAGACCCAGAGGATGAGAGTATGGAATTCTATGACCCAGAAAGCAACTATCAAGTTACAAATACCAAAAGTAAACACTATAACCCGATACTTACAGAACTGGAAATCTTTGGGAACCTTGGCAATCTAGAGACTAAGCCATATGAAGGAAATATTACTTGCGCTCTTACCAGTACTATTGTAGAGAACACAGCTGCCATAGGGGACCCTAGGTTCATCTTGTTAGATTTGGGCGCATCCAACCATATGTTTGTTGATAAGTCCAACTTCCAAAACTACCGGGAAATGGAAGGAAAGGTTGGAATCAGTGAGGTAGGACGCAGTGTAGAAATAGTAGGCAAGGGAGACGTCAAGTTGTATTCAGATGATTTAGCCGTAGTTTTCTGCAATGCATACCATGTTCCTGCATTGCCGTATTGCTTAGTATCCCAAACAGCGCTATGGGATGGAGGTGCACAAGTTGAGAGATTATCAAATGATATTTTCCAAGTTGTAAAGGATAAAAAGGTAATGATCAAGGGAATGATCAGTAACAATTTACCATTTTTACATTTGGAACAAGGAAAATTAAAATGTAACCTCACATTGGAAGAACATAAATCAATGGGACACCCCGGCAACGGAACCAATTGCGAAGCATGCAAATTAGGAAAGTTAACTAGAAGGAACTTCAAAACAACCAGAGAGAGAACTATAATGACAGGGGAAGAGATATTGGTAGATCTAGTGGGACCAGTCAGGCCAACATCACTAGGAGGGGCAAGTTACTTTCTAACCTTAGTTGACATGGCAAGTCGTTATAGTTGGATAAGGATCTTGAGGACAAAAAGCAAAGCTCAAATTGCGGTGCTAGAAGTAGTAAATTTGATTGGAAATAAGAAAGAAAGAAAAGTCAAACATATCATCAGTGATGGAGGAGGGGAATTCTTAAACCAAGATATGAAGAGGTGGTTTACAGAAAGAGGAATTACTCACATAGTTACCGCCGGAAGTACACCCCAGAACAACGGAACGGCCAAGAGGATGAATTGAACATTGTTAGAAAAAAGCAGGACATTAATAATTGATGCGGGCTTACCTAAGTTCTTGTGGGCCAAAATAATAGCAGCAGTGTTGTTTTTATACAACCGCAATCCAAAAACTTGTCCATATCAGAAGTTCTGGGGAAAGAATTCAAAACTATCAAGTATAAAGCCAGTTGGTTCAGAACTTTTCTACAGTGTTCACCACTTTGAGAATCTGGGAAAGCTGGACGCAAGGTGTCAGAAAGGAAAACTCGTGGTTTTTGATGAAGAACTACACTCTTACCGTATCTGGGATGCAGATAGAAGAAAATTCATATGATCAAGAGATGTTGTTTTTGGTAGAAGACTGGGAAACAAGACCACAGAAGAAGAAAAGATTCAAGATTTTGAGTTTGGAATATATCCATCAGAAAGCAAAGAAGAAGGGTCAAAGGATATCCCACAGGAGGATCATCAGATAGAAGAGGTTTCCAGACAAAGTAACATGTTAGAAGACAAAATTGCAGACCAAGAAGTTATACCAATTGCACCGGATGAAATACAACCTTCAGTCAATAAAAGATTTGACACATCTATTAATCAAGAGGGGGAAATAGAACAGGTGATTAATAAAGTTTCAGACCAAGAAGAAAATAACAAAGATATAGAAAACCACCTACAAGGATCATACAAAGGTAAACCAGTTAGAAGGGGCAGTAGAGTTAAAGCACCAGCAAAACAATACGGGAATTGGGTTGCTCACCTTGCACAGCTTGCAAACGGGGAAGACCTAGGAATAAAACTAGGGGAAGAAGACTTGGAAGATAATTCAATGCTGGAAGCGATGGCATTCCAAACATTTGTGAAGGAAAACGCAATTGTAGCAGATAGTTATACAAAAGCCAAACAATCAAGAGAATGGGCTGAGTGGAAAAAGGCCATCTTCATCAAAATAGATTCAATTATTGAAAACGGGGTATTTGAAATAATAAATAAGGAGGAGATAGATAAGAACAAGTCAGTTATCAACACGAGATGGGTACTAAATAAGAAGTTTTATCCTTGGATTGGGAACTGTGTTGTGGGCTGCGGGATCAGCAGTTTGGTAGGTTGGGCTCAGCATTTGGAGTGCGCGCGGTCTCAGAAGTGGGGATTGCGGGGCTCAGCACCGGGATCAGGTTGGGTCTACTCTGGGCGTGGCAGGCTTGCAACAGGCTTGGAAAACGCAGACCATGTGATGGAGCCAATCCAACCAAGTTTTTGGGCGGATAGTTTGGGAAGCAGGAGCGGGGAAATAGTGGGTAGGTTTGCGCAAGCATAGGCGCAGACTGATTGGCGGATCACAGGATTTGCAGACGCGTGCGGATGGATAAACGCGGGGGGCTCCAAGTAGATTTTTCCATAAATATTATTAATTTTTTAGAAAAGATAAGAATTGTGGAGTTCAGGTATGAGAGCTTTAATGGGATATTTTCCATCAAGAGATTTATTTTTGGATTTGGTATCTTTTATTTTAAATAGTATTGAGATTGGTATGAATAGCACATGAGGAGGTTTTTATCAGATAATTTGAAATTTTTGAGGGGGGAAACTGTTTGAGTCAAAATATGCGCTTATGCAGACTGACACCCAAGGATTATACATCTTGATCCTGAAATCCTGAACAGAATATTCAAACAACATATCAGGCCTTTACAGGCCAATACAAGCAAACCCTTGGTAATTGGACAGGTAAAATTTCCCATCTGGCAATGGCGCACGTAGCTTAGTGGTTAAAGCATCACTCATGAATGTTGAGTTTATGGGTTCAAATAAGATAGTGCACAACTATATTTGGGATTATGACAGGAACTCCATCTTTTGTTAAATTTTCAACCATCTCCTGTTGCTTACCTTGAATTATTCCGTGGATGGGATGATTGGAAGGATCATTGGAAGGTGGATGGTTGTGTTCTGGGCATATAAAATTTACCAGCCAGAGAACCAATATTTTTTGGAAAAATTTCCAGATAATCTGAAAGGAAAATTGGACTTTATTGATTTTGAAAACCTCTTGGTATCTTTGCTAACTTTACCTTCCCCAGATTATCACATTGATATCCATAGGTATGTTTCTTGCAATTGGATACTCTGGTAGATATGGCATATCCATGGGACTTTTCCCATGATTGGATAGCATCAATTAGCTCCTCCTTTTTATTATATGATATCCCAGGAGGTGGGTTCAAAGCTGTGGAATCAGTATTTTGAGTAGATGCAGAAGAATCAAGAGGAGTTTAACAATGAGTTTTATTACATGAGTTCATGGAGGATGGGCCTGGTGAAACAGTCCTGAAAATTGGGTGGATATTTTCTTGAGCCATTTTTGAAAGAGATTTTATTTTAAAAAAATGAGCTGAAAATAGGAGTTGATACCTGAGAAATATATTGAGCATAAATTGAGTGAAAAAAATTATTTAGATACTTGGTATAAAAAACCAGTTTTTTGGAGTATTTAATGAGGTGTGTTGATTAGTTGAAGATTTGAGGTGAAAAGTTGAAAATTATCCCAAAAATTTTTTGATGAGATTAGTATTTGAATTTTTGATGAAATATTTGAATTAAGGAGTTTTTCTTTGGTATTTTTTGACTGTTGAGTTGTTTTCATTGAGGGGTGGTGATGGATGATTATTTGTGTGCGGTGTGGTGATGAGTGGAGTGGTGTGGAGTGAAATGAAGTGGAGTCATTTGGGTTGGTTTGGAGTGGTGTAGAGTGAATTGGATTTTTGTAGAGTGGATTTTATTGGTTTTGTCTAGTCTGGTTTAGTGTGGTGTGGTTTTTCTTGGTGTGATGTTTTTAGGTGTGGTGTGGTTTGGTGTGGTAGGGGTGGTGTGGTGTGGCAATGGGTGGTGGGGTATGGAAATGGGTGGTGCAGGGTGGCAATGGGTGGTGGGGGGTGTGGGTGGTGTTGGGAGTGATGGGTTGGTGGAAGATCTGAAGGTGATTTTTTATGAGATAATTGGAGCACTGAAAGATGGTAGAAGGTCCCTGGAAAAAATTCAAAGTCATATTAAATTTATGCATGCCACAGGGCTCAAAAAAGCCGACAAAACCCCAAAAGGAGTTTGTTGTGATCCTTTTTTAGTTTAGTTTTTGACAAAAAAATGGTGCCATAAAAAATGAACAAAAAAAGATTCTTGGAAACCTTTTAAGGCTTTTTTAAACTTTCAGCTTCAAATATTTTGAATCAAAATTCATTTTTTCAGGAAAACAAAACAAAAAGTGGAATGAAAAATGTGAACCACCCATTTTATTTTGAATTATTTTCACTGTGATGAATATCCTGTGAGGTAAAAACTGTAATTAGCAGTCAGAATAATTCTTATATTCATTTTTTTATTTTTTTAAAAGTTCTGTAAAA
The DNA here is from genome assembly GCA_025617555.3 of Puccinia polysora. Classification (NCBI taxonomy): domain Eukaryota; kingdom Fungi; phylum Basidiomycota; class Pucciniomycetes; order Pucciniales; family Pucciniaceae; genus Puccinia; species Puccinia polysora. Next base: position 22,789,828 of record CM062619.1, on the reverse strand, counting down.
AAAATAACTTAATCCCAAATAAATATTGGGAAAATTTCATTGATTTTTCAACTTTAAATTATTTTAAATCACCAAAGAAAAAAAAATATCAAGGAAAAGAAAATTTTGGAATCCTTTCCTGCTTCTTCTTCAATACTATCTCCAAATCTCCCTATTATCTAACCTCTATCTTTAACATAAAAACATTCATTACCATCCTATACTATCATCCAAAAACATCATTCAAAAAATCTCACCAATCCATTCCAACTTCATTTCCATCACCATTACCATAAACATAACCATAAATAACATTTCTACCACCATCTCTACCATCACAATCATCCCAATCATCATTCTCATCATAATTCTCATCATCATCCCCCATCATTGATAACTCTTGGCAGCTATGCCTGAGGATCTAGTTGCTTTTTTTAAAATAGTAATATAATTCTTCAGAAAAGGCTCCAAAAATGCAATGAGAATTTCTTTTTTTCTGATTTTATTTGTTTTTTCAATCAATTTTTCAAGGTTTTCTAATGCTTCAAAAATTATAAAAAGAAATATTTTAGGGTTTTAAGACACCCAGTTACAAGGTTGTTGTGTAAAAATTTTTGAAAAATTGAATTTTCCAAAATCTGTCTAAAAAAGGATTTTTCTGTGTGTGAGGCTGATGGCGCAGAGATGTAGAACATCCACAAGTTAAAGGATAGAACCCAAAAGAAAATGAATGCCCTTTATTCAATTTTTCAATTTTCCTATTTCCCTTTTTTTGGGGGGGGTGGGGTAATTATTTTCCTCATAAGCCCTAACCTTGAAATCACAGAAGTATTACATTCCCATACTTTCTCATACACATGGAAGAATCCTTTATTACACAATCATTTCAAGAAATTTATTTTTGCAAAATTTGATTCCACAGCCTTGTGGTTGGGTTTCAAAGATCTTGATAAAAAATCTTTTAAAATTTTTGAAGCATTTGAACATCTTCAAAAACCCATACAAAAAATCAAGAAAATTGAAAAAAAGAAAAAAACTCATATCATTTTTAACCCATTCCTTTGCCTTTCAAATTGATTTTTTTTTGATGCTTTAAACTTCCAGAAAGCTAAAAAATAAATCAAAGAGATTTAAAATCTGTTTTTGGGATTTTTTGGACGTATTATTGGCCTCATAGAATTGGATACCACATATAAACACTTCAAAATATCTCATGCTTTTCAATACATTTTTACATCAGGGATCAAAGTTTCTATAAATTTTATTTTACAGAGCTTTAGAAAAACATTGAAATGTGAGACTAAAAATTATTATGACTGCTCATTACAGGTTGAACCTGAAAAAATATTCATCAAAATAAAAATAATTGGGAAAAAGGGGTGGTTGAAATTTTTGATTCTACTTATTGTTATTTTTTAATAAATCCCAAGATAAAATATTGTTAAAAATATCATTTAGCTGATATTTTTAAATATTATTCAATTCTTATTGGTTTTATTCTTCTTCTGGATTTTCTTTGAAGGAAGAAAACCTCATTACCACTCTCTAAATTTTTCTGAACAATTGTCTTCCAATATTTGAAATCCTTGGTTACAAAGCATTTAAAAAGTAGATCCAATTTGGGGACTGGCCAAGGATAAGAATTTAACTTCAAGGAAACTATATTTTCAAATCATTCTCAAATGATAATGCAGATATTATAAGATGGGTAACTTGGATTTGGTTGGTAATCAAGAGGAAGAAAAGTTCAAGGCATCAAAGATGAAAATAGAACCACTGGGTCCTTATATGTTTCAGCAAGAAAATAAAATGGAAGGGTAATATCATCCATAAAATCAATGGAGCTTGGCCAGAAAGGTGAATGATTTTCCTTCTTGCTTCTGCAAATTTCTCACCCCAGATTTTATGCATTAATTTTTAGTCTTGGAAGATTGGTTTGGAATCTGGCTTGGTGAATCTTTCTTTCCTCATTTTAATACAGTCTTCAGACTTCATTCCCAAACAGAACGCTGCTGATATGAATACAGATTTTCTATCTCCCCCAAACCCGTTAAAGTGGGATATATGTGTAATAGCTGTTGACTGGGAAAAAAAGTATGTGTATTGGAACTAAGAGCAAAATCAGAATCATTTTCAAAATAAAATATATTTTGAAGATACCATTCACTTTTTTGATCTAAAATTGTTCAAGAATTCCACAAGAAGAATAAGATAATTTACAGAAAACCTAGAAAAAATTCAAAAACAATCAGAAAAACTGAAAAAAGAGAAAGGGTTGGGTGATGATAAATTCATGGCTCCAACTGTGTGGTAGTTTTTTAGGGCCCTACATGGCCCATTTGAGCGGTGGGGGCCCATATACAACTACAAAGGGTCTTTCCAAACAGGCGCAACCCCCAGGGGGTTGTATAGGAGCTGTTCATCCCCCAGAAGTGGTGCATTCTTGAATTTATTCCACACTATTTTTTGTTCAGAAGAGTTTATCAAGATCCATTTCCAGCTTTCCCGCATCTACTGGATCTTCCAAAGTAAATGTTACCTTTTCCTGCACCCTCTAGTTATCCCCCCCTCTTTCATCACTGTCTCCAAGCACAACCAATGCAAAAACTGATCACTATTAATTCACTTTAATTTTTCAATTAATAAAATGAACCTATCCAGGCCTTTGAAAGAATTAAAAAGATTTAGTTTTGTTCTATTTTCTGGGTGCTAACTACATGGAGGAAGCTAGAGAGAACAGAAGTCCCCAGCTTAATGATTCAGAGGAAGTAACAAGAGCCATCAAGTCTTAAATTTTGTTTTTTCAAAAGGCGCAGTCATATTTTACTGAGGGAATAACAGGAACAGGGAATGATGACCAAGCAAAAAATCTTTTTTGTTAGAAATAAAAGGCATAATTATTGACCTTGCAAAGTTCCTCAGAGAGCCCAACATGGATCCCAATCTGCAAAATGAATCTTATGGATTTTTGGTGGCAAAATGTACATTTTTTTTAGGTGATTTCACAAAAGATTGGTTTGGCCATACACAAAGTCATGCACTTTGGAAAGCTATTAATAAAATAATAATTTTCAAAGCAGGAAAATCCCTTCAAACTAAATTCATGCCCTTTGGAAAGCTGTTAATAAAATAAAAATCTTCCAAGCAGGAAAAGCCCCATGGTCTGGTGGCGTGTGGGATTCTACACAGCTACATCTGAGCCAGGTGGAGTTCTACATGGATGGAATTTAGTTGTGCGGCATCCCACACAAGCCCCGACCATGGTGTGTGGGCCACATGGTTCTTTGAGCCGTGGGGACATGAACATGGCTTGAATGTGGTTGTGTGGCATGCCACATGGCTCATTTTGAGTTGTTTCTACAGCTCAATGGGCTGTGAATTTAAAATTACCCAAAGAGAAATTATCCAATTCACTCGCTTTGTCACTTATTGTTGTTTCTTTCTTTAAAAATACATATTTTCAAGGAGGATGGTAAGGAACTTCATCATCTTCATTTTCTTACTTTTGCGTCTTGATGCTTATTCCAGAATTTTATTCAGTGGAATTAAGCCTCTTATTGAAAATGCTTCTAGACCACTGAGAAAATATTGATTAGAAGCATTAATCACAAATAAAATCATTAGCAAAAAATAAAATAAAATAAGAAAAAATTAAATCTCAAAATCTTAAGAAAATCTGAATTTGGGACTTCTTCATCTTCTGAATTTATTTTTTCAGTCAAAAAATTATCCTCTGTTCCAAAAAGGGGAAGGAATTATTAAAAAAATGATTTCATATTTAGAAAAATTATAAATATATATAATTTAGGTCAGTGTTTAATTTGAAACCCTCCACAACCTGTTCAAAACTTGAATTTGTTTGTGTGGTACAGTTCACAACCCATTGAAGTCATGAATGGCCATTTGAAAGCCACATAGTCATGAACAGCTGTACACAACTCACATGGGTCACAACCAGCCATTCACAGCCCATTTGGAGTTGTGACAGGCCATTCAAAACTTGTTCACCAATCCAGGGTTGTAAGCAAGAAAAAAAATAAAAAAATAAAATAAAATAAATAAGTAGTAATTAAAATTTGAAAAAAAGGGAAAAACAAGAAAAAAAGAAAAAGAAAAAAACAAAAGAAAAAAACAAAAAAACAAAAAAATAAAAAAATAAAAAAATAAAAAAATAAAAAAATAAAAAAATAAAAAAATAAAAAAATAAAAAAATAAAAAAATAAAAAAATAAAAAAATAAAAAAATAAAAAAATAAAAAAATAAAAAAATAAAAAAATAAAAAAATAAAAAAATAAAAAAATAAAAAAATAAAAAAATAAAAAAATAAAAAAATAAAAAAATAAAAAAATAAAAAAAAAAAATCAAAAAATTAAAAAATTAAAAAATTAAAAAATTAAAAAATTAAAAAATTAAAAAAATAAAAAAATTAAAAATTAAAAAATTAAAAAATTAAAAAAAGAAAAAAAGAAAAAAAGAAAAAAAGAAAAAAAGAAAAAACAAAAAACAAAAAAAGAAAAAACAAAAAAACAAAAAAACAAAAAAAGAAAAAAAGAAAAAAAGAAAAAAAGAAAAAAAGAAAAAAAGAAAAAAAGAAAAAAAGAAAAAAAGGAAAAAAGGAAAAAAGGAAAAAAGAAAAAAAGAAAAAAAGAAAAAAAGAAAAAAAGAAAAAAAGAAAAAAAGAAAAAAAGAAAAAAAGAAAAAAAGAAAAAAAGAAAAAAAGAAAAAAAGAAAAAAAGAAAAAAAGAAAAAAAGAAAAAAAGAAAAAAAGAAAAAAAGAAAAAAAGAAAAAAAGAAAAAAAGAAAAAAAGAAAAAAAGAAAAAAAGAAAAAAAGAAAAAAAGAAAAAAAGAAAAAAAGAAAAAAAGAAAAAAAGAAAAAAAGAAAAAAAGAAAAAAAGAAAAAAAGAAAAAAAGAAAAAAGAAAGAAAAATCAAAAACAAAAAAACAAAACAAAACAAAACAAAACACAACAAAACACAACACAACACAACAAAACAAAACAAAACAAAACAAAACAAAACAAAACAAAACAAAACAAAACAAAACAAAACAAAACAAAACAAAACAAAACAAAAAACAAAACAAAAAAAAAAAAAAAAACAAAACAAAACAAAACAAAACAAAAAAAAACAAAACAAAACAAAACAAAACAAAACAAAACAAAAAAACAAAACAAAACAAAACAAAACAAAACAAAACAAAACAAAACAAAACAAAACAAAACAAAACAAAACAAAACAAAACAAAAAAACAAAAACAAAACAAAAAACAAAACAAAACAAAAAACAAAACAAAACAAAACAAAAAAAAACAAAAAAAAACCAATGAAAAATGAAGAAACAGGGGTTTTTGCAAGTCATAAGCAACTTTGTTTGCAACTCCTTGGGTTTTGAACAGAGGTTCATGACTCATATGGGTTTTGAAGGGTGTTTCACACCTGTTTGCAACGCAGCTTTGTGAATTGAACACCTCCCTATAATTCAACCTCTTCTTCTTTCACTTCTGGTTTTCCTTTTTAGCCTTCTGCTTTCTCAAAAACTGAATAAATACCTAAAAAATATAAATCATGAGATTTGATATTTTTTTTAAAATAATGATTACTGAAAATTGGCTGCAGATTTATTTCTTGGCCTTCCTATCCTTATGGTTTTTTGAAATATTCAAAACCAGATGGATCTCTTTTAATTGATAAATTAGATATATTCTTTGAATTGTTGAAGTCTACTTTGGTTCTTCCTCTTATTTGTTGATTTTTGAGTAAAATGGAGCTCTTGAATCTCAAAAATTTGATACTCTCCACTGTAAAACTTCTCCATATCACCCAGATGATAATTTTTTTCTCCAGGTGGAAATTTATGGAATTCTTCAGATAATTTGATGATATTTCTATTTTTATTGCTGATTTTTGGTGGAACTTCAATATTTTGGGTTTTTGAGTTCAATCAGGGTTAATTTCAAAATTTTACTTGAGAAATAAAAAATAGAAGTCAATCAGAAAATGATTCATTTTGAATTTAATAAAAAAAACTAGCTGAAAAGGAGGATTTTAAATTCAATTTAGGATCAAAATCCTCAATTTGGTAGATTTTAACCTTGATGATAGCTGATTCAAATTGTTGAATAAATTTTTTACCCATATAATAATATTAATCATAGTTAAAGCAAGAAGTGGAAGATTAACAGACTTGAAGGAATGAATGAATAATTTTGAGAGAATAGTGAATGATATTTCCAGAGAGATGATACACACAGTGAGCAAAAACAATGAGCTGCTTGAAATCTTACTGAGATGCTTCAATATTTATTTTGTGGATTTGGATGGTGAGAGAATTTTCAATTTTATCAACTACATTAGAAGGAAAGACATTAGATGAACCAATGAATTTTTCAATGTTAAATCAAAGTCCTTCTATTCTGGAGGTACTAGAATTTTTAAAGTGATAGTTTTTTGTGGCACAAAAGAGAAAAATCCTTTTTTTTTTGGGATACAGTTTTCAAGCAGGTAGTCAGAGGAGGGGGATTACAGACAAGAAAAATATTTCCAAATTTTTCCTGATAAATTAATTCATATTTTTAATTTTTTATGAATTTGAAAATGAAGATTTGTCTGGTGGGATTCAAAACCACAACCTCAGATAGACTGAGCCACATGATAGATTTCTTCCTTTACAAACTAGGCTACAGGCACTTGTGGCTACCAGGGATTTTTGGTATTAATGGTCTAGTTTCAACTGCACAGCCTCCGTAATGTGGTGATACATTGTGTCAGCAGGTTTAACCTCAACAGAATTGACCAACTGGGGCCAGGGTTTATGAAAAATATTCCATTCATCTTCATATTTAAATTTCTTCCTACAATGGGTTTGAATAATTTTCAAAATATGCCAGAGAAAGAGGAGATAATTAGAAGATGGGAAAATTTATAATTAAATCTTTTTCCTTGTCTGTCACAATAACACTTGGACCTTGATTTTCTACTATTTCCTCAAATTCATTGAGGGCCCATTCATATTTATTTTTTTTCTCTTGAGATAAAAAAAAGAAACCAACCAAGAAAGTTCTTGAAAAATTGCTTACCCCAAAAATATGAAGAAGGGGCATTCCAAAATTTTTCAGTCATTGAAATCAAATTTTGGGGTGTTCTATCTGTTTTATGAAATAGTAGGGCATATAAGATTTAGAAATTTGGTAAATTTTCTCGCTTCTCAGTTAAAACATGAATTTTTACAAGGAATGGTAACCAAAAAATTTGATAAGTGAAAATCTTTTTTAATCTGAAATAATTTTTTCTTGATATAAATGGGCTTATGCCTGAAATAAATCTTTAGTTTTTTTTATATTTGACCTCTGATAAAACCAAATACAAAGATTATTGCGTGATTTTCCTTTCTTTACTCCATAAAGGTAATACTAGCACATAAGTGGGACTTGTGTCTTGATAAAATTTCTTGAATTGAATATGAAGGCTTCCAAAATTCTAAATATTTTTTAAAGAAGAATTAATCCAAAACAAGTACCTTGGTTCATGAAAACATTTTTTCAAACTCTTAAATCTTTTTTGAAAATAACAGGAATTTCTGATACATCTTAATTTTGAATAAAGATAACTTCAGAAGGATCTTAATTTTTAATAAAACTCATTGCATTTAAATACAGAAAACTCAGCTTGTAAGTGATTTTTAGAGAATAAAAGAAGATTTTCAAATTTCAGTTCCCACAGAATTTGATTTTCAGGAAACTTGATTGCCTAGCTTCTAGAAGGGATATTGAAAAGAATAAACAAATATAGCTCAATTTATAGATAAAGAATATACAATATCATGTTTGAATTTTTATTATTATTATCTTAAGATAATTCCAAATAAATTGGATAAAATAGGGGGAAAATCACTTTTTTCTTTAAAGCCCCCTCTTATATCAGGATCTATCTTGAGGATCAAGGGTAATTTTAAGAATTGAGCTCACCAAGACTTCTATAATTTGGTGATTATTTTGTAGAAATATTTACCCAAGGGTCAGTTCAGATGTAAAATGAAGGAATTAATCAATTCATAATTAATCCTTGGTAAATTTTGGTTGGATTATGTAAAATTCAACAGAAAAGCTTTATTAGAGGTTATCCAAGTTGAAATTTTGAAAAATTAAAATTTCTTGTTTCAGGAATAATACCAATTTTTCAACATATATATTTTTTCATCAAAATAAACAAAGAACCAGAGGATTCAACTAAAAAGCAAAATAAAATAAAAAATTAAAAGCCGCAAATCATTTCTTAAAAATTTTAAATTTAATACACCCTATTAGGGTGTATCAGAGTTAGCAAACCTGCCATTTTTTTAATTATGGGTTTCAAAAAATTAACCAAATTTTAATCACACCATTAGAAATTAAAAAACCCCACTTATTTCACATCAGATAGGTAAGAGTTACAGTAACATAAATGGCTTTTTTGCAATGTGGTATATAAAATATGTGACCAGAGGTTCCAAACAACTTTTTCATGAAATAACTCATTTATCTCAAACTCACTCACCCAACTGGTCATCAAAATTGCCTCCCTCATCCAGATAGGTCATCCACCCCCACAATTCAATGAGTCAACCAAACCCAAGTAGCCAATTCAATGGAGCTTCCAACTTTTTTAAATTTCAAGTTCAAGGAAAAATTCTGGAAGGACTCTATATTTTAGGGGGTTTTATAATTTTTCTGCAAACCTTCCTCATTTTGATCACCCAATCCTGCATCTTGCACTTCATAAATACTGATACATATTCTTAAAAATAAAATTTAGATCAAACTCAAGCATTTTACCCTAATCCACCCTCCTCATCTCCTGTGCACTCACCCATCCCTCTATATCTGTTCTCTGGTTTTCAAAATCTGATTGATCCATTTCCAGACTTCAAAGGGTTCAGTAATTCTCCTCAAAAGCATCTTTGGCTCCAATAAATCATCTTGTGCAATCTTGGCTATCATCATTCTTTTCTGTTGAAAACTACTACACAATCCTCACTTCATTCATTATCATTTGAGTAACTTGAACCATCTAGTTTCTTTCACCAAGGCCAACACTGCCTTTTCTTGCCTTCAAATTGCCACCCCTTGCCATATGGTTGATAAAATGAATATTTGCATTTTCTGGGATGTCAAAATAGTTGCCAAGTCCAAATCCAAGCCTAGCAAGTTTTCATATACAATTTATTATCAATTTGGAGTAAAAGAGTGAAAATTACATGTCCCTCCATCTTTCACTGTTGCATCTGATCCCTTGACTTTTTTAATCATCCAACCCATCTCATTTTCCCTTCCTGGCTTGTAATTGCATTGTTGGAGTATTCAAAAGCTATTGGAATCTGAGAAATTTCCCATCTTTCCCAATCTTAGGTCTACAACCTCCAATTGGGAAACCCAGATTCAGTTTAATTGTTTCAATTTTTTTCAATTCTGTGCTAGTGTACTTCTGCTTCTCACAACAAACTCAGACCCAATTTTCTTCCCAGGAAGAAAAGAAATAGTACAAATAAATTTAACTTAAACTTTTGAAAAAAAAAAACTTGAAGAAAAAGAAATCCCTCCAAAAATTAGTCTCCAGCAACAAAGTACCTCCTCTTGGTGATGGCAAAATTTTGGCCCCCCAGATCAGAACCGTCAATAAAAACTTTATGGAATCCATAATGAATTAAATTTAAACCCCTCATTATTTGCTTCTACTGTTCTCTATCCCCCCCAACTGCCTTCCAATCTTTTCAGAGAGTTGGATAAACAGGGGATCCATCTGGTCTTTCATGACCTTGCTTAAGAGGTTGTATTGGGTAGATGGGGGAACGCCAGAATTTTTAATAAAATGAGCTTAGGAAGCCATTGTATCACCAGGACTGTGCAATCTCCTCCTGGGATCCTCATAAAATGTGTTAGCCTCTGCCTCAACTGTATTTTTCATAATGAACATGAGCTGGTCCACCCACTACTTGACTTACTTCTCCGCCCTTTTTTTAACAAGTTCCATTCATCATCTTTTGAAAACACACTTTAATCTAAATAGCTTCAAATTTCAGAATCAAATATAAACTGAGATAGCATCATGAATCAGGCACAAAAAATTTTGAGCCAGAAAAAAAACCTCATTCCTCACCCAACTACCTTGGTATTTCTTCAAAAGAATGAAATATTTGGTAGAAATATTTCAAGGGAAAAAGGCTTGAACTTGAGGTTCACAGAGAGTAATTTGTATCCCACAAATTCCAGCATAAATCAATCAAAAATTGTGTTTGGAAATCCCGCTATACACTGTAGATTGGGATTATTTTTAACTAGAGAAAAATTTGGCCTTAAATTAAACTGATAGAAAAGGAAGTATGTAAAGATTTTAAGGAAGATGGTTATCATGAGATGGATTTAAAACTTCAATCAATCCAATTGGGAGCAATTAAGGTATTAAACAAGAAGAGACTATCAAGCAGTTTTTATCATTCAGTATTTTGAGATTGGTTTGATTTCAAGGCTGACCACTAAAAATTCTTCTTAATTTGCATTGGCCAATTGTGTTGATTTTTTTGATTACTGAATAAAGAGAGGTGGAGTTAGAGGTTCATCTATCTCTTGGTCTAATGTGGGACACAAAGGGCAATCTGGCTCATGTGAGGATAGCCCATCTTCATCATGAACTGGTGGTTGTCATGCAAATTGCAGGGTTCATAGTGGGAAATGAATATTGAGGATTTCCTGCCATGGTAAATGAAGACTGGGTTTCAACCCAAATCTGCCATTAAACATCAAAAAATACCACTTATTTGACATCAGACGTGTCAGAGTTACCTGAGAGTAAATGGGTTTTTTCAGATAAATTATTTAAAGGCTTTCACCACCTCAACAACACATCATTCCACATCATAACCCCCTGGTTTCCAACCTCACCTCCTGCTAACTTTGAACTCATTGGAAAAATTCTACCTCCAACCTCATTGGGAGAATATGGTTCATCACTCTCACCAATTTATTTCTCTTTTCACTTCATCATTCTCAAAAATTTATTGCTCTCATCTCTTCATTGCTACCCTCATTGCTACCCTCATTGCTTCATCTCTCATCCCACCATTTCTTTCCTCATCACTTCATCAGTCTTGTCATTTCATTTCTCTCACTCTTTCCAAATGGCCCCTCAGCAAATCTTCTGCTAAAATTCCACAAAAAAATCAAAGAAACCAAAGAAAAAATTTCCAAGGAACTCTACACAAAACAATCCTTGCCAATCAGCTTCCAAAGTCTCAAGTAAGCTCAATAGAGCTGATAACATCATCCTGGTCAACTGGCTCAAAATTTCCTCCAACTATGATGCTTGCTTTGGATCCAACAATGAAACATGATTGGGCAGACCTTCATCCTCTAAGTTTAATGGTTATCTCCTGATGGCCAATTATCTGAAGAACAAAAAAAAGGTAGGCTGGATCTTTCAGCAAAACAGATGAGGGAGCAATTCAAGAATTATCAAGCCAAGTAAAAAAAGGCCCACTCAATTTCAATCTCCACTGGCTTTGGTATCAGTAACTCTGACAAAGCCAAGGGAATTGACTTGGTGGTAGATAAGTTGGAATCAATTTCTCCTTTTTATATTCAAATGGATGAAATATTTGTAAAGAAGGCCAAAATCACCCTTTAGCTGCTTTTTACGCCCAAAAATCCAATCCAGTTGATGCTGAGAACTTGTCTGTGGATTCTCAGCCTAACAATGATGATCCTGATGAAACCTTTGAGTGGCCCCAATCTGAGGCCAAGGTGGCTATTCCAAAACAATCAGCTCCAATCATGTCTACATTGGCATTGATCAATGATTCAAACCCTTCCTTGGAGCACTCACTTACTTCTTTGTATTTCTCTCTTCCTGGGGTGGAAGAACAAAACAAATTTCCAATGAGGAGCAAGTTATTCCACTATCTTCATTACAACCAACATCTTCTCAATTCAGAAAGAAATTTCTTGTCTTTTCTGTCCATCAATCCTGACTGATTTAGATTGTAAAAAAACAGGCTCATCCTTTTCTGAATGGCCAAACACTCAATCAAATGGGGCCTCCCACATCACCTTCAAATAGTAGTGATGACCTTCAGAAAAAAACCTCCTCTGCCCAGGGAAAGCAAAAGGCCTCTGATTCAAAAAACTTAAAACCAAAAAGTAATCAAAAGAGGAGGAACACTCCCAATTTTTTGGGCTTTGAAGATATAATGTAGAAGCAAAATTCAAGTGAATTCATTGATTGAATCTTCTTTCTTTATATATCTCTCATTAATATTCCCCTCCAAAAATCAGTGGAATCACAAATTTAATCTGAAAAATTTGAATTTTAAAAGGAAAAGTGGGATTTTCAAAAGCAGAAAGCCAAGATTTCAGCTCATAAACAAAAATTGGATGCTGAGTGGAAATTGAAACAGGAAGAGTAGGAGTTTCAAAAAGAGGGAAATGAGAAGGATTGATTGGAAGAGCAACTGGGAATGGAGAGGGAACAACTGGAAATGGAAAAAATATATTTTTTATTTGTAGCCATGGCATGTATTGTTAGCAGTAAAATGGTTGAGGAAATGGAGAAGATTACTGGTTGATTAAATATATTTACCTTGATAATTTCTTTTTTTAAAAAAAAATGATTACAAAAGTTTTTGAGACTATTTTTAGGAACTGTTTGATCTTCTGTTTGGCATTTTCAAACTCTTCAGGCAAGGGTTTTTGACCATTCTTTTTTTTTGGAAAAAATGGCAGGATACAGATCCAAAGGTTTTATTGTCTTCAAACATCACACAACCTTTTCATGAATCCCTTACTTTCCTAATTCCAATGAGATATTGGAATCCCTCCTTTGAGCCCTGCTTTTCTGGCAAGCCCTTTTCTTGCCATCTCTCTGTATTTTTTTCAAACCATCTCCTCCCATCTTGTTCCCTTCCAAATATATACTTTGATTGAGGTGAGGATCAAGAAGGGATTCAATTTGTTGTATAACATTTGGAGGGTGGTTGGAGAAGAATTGGAAGTCCAGAAAAAAGGGTCAAAAATTGAAAAAAATAAATAAAGAAAATAAATAAATAAAATAAATAAAAAATAAATAAAAAAATAAATAAAAAAATAAATAAAAAATAAAACAAAAATAAAATAAAAATAAAACAAAAATAAAACAAAAAAAACAGAAACATGGTCAGTCATGTGAAAATTGTTGGTGACACAGGATTGGATTAAAAAAAAACCTGGAGTTTCTCTTAGGCACAACAGCAAATACCAAACCTGCCCTCAAAAAAATAAAAAATAAAATTGCATGAATTACCCATGCAATATCTTAATTTTTTTAAACCAAAGAAGAAAAAAAATAAAAATTAATGACTTACTTGAAACCACAATCAATTCCTAAAGAAAACCCCGCCCCCCCCCCAAAAAAAAAACCATTAAACTGATGCAAAGGGGGGAGAGGAGAAGGAGCACAAGGTTGCAAAAAATCCCTTTCTTTCTTGCTTTTAAATTGATCAATCATTGATTTTTTGTGGTTTGATTGATCAATCATTCATTGTTTGTGGGTTTATTAATAAAATGGAAAGCAAAAATTTTTTTGCAGTTTGATTGATCAAATGGCAAGCAAACAATTGTTTGCTTTCCAATCAAGTGACAAGGAGGAGGAGGGGGGGGCAACTCACCAAAAGCTGAGGAGGAGGAGGGTGAATCACCAAAAGATGGCTGGATGAGCGGGCTGGCTGGAGCTAGGGGATTGAAAGGGAGAGTTAAGTAAGGGGATAAGAAAGTAGAACAAAGTTAGAGTGGAGTGCATGAGGGGATGGGGATCACCACAGAGGTTTGATGGTGGTTGGGTGGGAGGTGGAGTTTGGAGGTGGGTGTGTTGGTGGTGGTGAGGTTGGTGAGTTGAAGTTTGTGGTGAATTGGTGAGGATTGGAAGGTGTTGGTAGTGAGTGAGATGGTTTGGTGAGGACAAGGAAGGAGTGTACCAGTGAGTGAGTGGGGTGAGATGGATGGGTTGTAATGGTGAGGTGGAGGAAAGATGGGAGGCTTGGTGAGAAATGAGGTTGGGTTTTAGGGTTTTTTTTGCCTAAGTCAGGTAAGGAAGGGGATAAGAAAGGAGAACCAAGTTAGAGTGGAGTGCATGAGTGGAGGGGGACTCACCACAGAGGTTTGATGGTGGTTTGGTGGGAGGTGGAGTTTGGAGGTGGTTGTGTTGTTGGTGAGGTGGGTGTGTTGGTGGTGAGGTTGGTGAGGTGAAGGTTGTGGTGAATTGGTAAGGATTGGAAGGTTTTGGTAGTGAGTGAGGTGATTTGGTAAGGACAAGTAAGGATTGGACCAGTGAGTCAGTGGGGTGAGACAGATGGGTTGTAGCAGTGAGGTGGAGGGGAGAGGTGGGTGTTTTTGTGAGCAATGAGGTTGAGTTAGAGGGTTTTTTTTGTTTTTTTCTAAGTCCACCCAGAGAAAAATAAAAATGATAATAATGAAAACATGAGTCAGCCTAGGATTCTTGGTTGAACAACCAAAACAAAAAATTTACTGTGATAAAATTTTTTACTGATTTCAAAACCAAATCTTACTCATCAAAGTGAGCAAGTGTGAGGGGTAGAATCATCTCTCTCATGGAAGAAGATTTTGGGGAGAGTCTGTATTATTGGAACCATGTATTGCTGTTCAAATAGAGAATTCAAATCTAACCAATTTGATTCCAAATTTAAGTCTGAATCAGAGTCACATAATAAAATTTCAGTCAGATTTTTTGTGTTTTCAACTTTCCAATGGGAATTTTGATTTGAGAAAGATGGTGATTTGATGTGGGTTGATGAGATGATGATGGGATTTGTGTGAAGCAATGGAGATGCAATGTTTTTGAAGGGATGGAGATGGGATTGGTATGTTTTTTCTGAGGTGGAGGTGTGGATGGGGGTTTCTAATGCAATGGATGGTGGATGGATGATGATTCATAAAAGGCGGATTTGATGTTTGAAATCTGCCATTTCCATGAAACACACCATTTCACAATACAACAGTTAGGGGGTATGTGTATTTCAGAAACCCGCCATTAAAAATGGCGGGCTTTTTCAAATAACATGGCGGGTTTTCTAACTCTGATACACCCTAATTAAAATACTGGGTTTGGTCAAAACAAAATGGAGGGGTTCTAATGGTGGGTTTTCTAACTGTGATATGCCCTATTGGGTGGATGGGGGTTATTTGAAAACCTGAAATTGAAATAATGATGATAAAGGAAATCCTTATTCAAGATACAGAAATTAAAAATAATAAATTTCTCTGTTTAATTAATATCATTCAACCCCAAATCCACTCAATCTTGTACTACCAACTACTGGGTCTGGGGTTAAATTTCATCTATCTGTGGAAATTTTTTATCTGTTCCAATTTCCATACAGGGGTTTTTTGTTGAACTGTGTTGTATTGAGTGCTCTATCTTTGCACTGATGCTAGCCAATCATTCCAAGTTTCTTATTGATTTTTTTCCTGGTGAAATTTGATAAGAAGAAATCCTTTCTTTTCAGATTCAATTTATCTTTCAAAATTTATGGTGTCTAGCCCAGGCTGAAATTCACTCCTTTAGAACTCCTAAATACATACCTTTTTTGAAAAGAGAAAAAATCAAGAGGGCATAAATGTTTTTTTTGTTTACTCAATGCCCACCTTTTTCAAAAAAAAAAAAAAAAAAAAGGAAGGAAGGAATAAAAGGCATGAATATAGTACTATTTTAATGTATTCATTCATTTTGGATTATATTCCAAATACAGAAGGGTGTTTAAACCCTGAGAATTTCTGCTAATCAAAAAAATGTTTTGATATAGACACTTCAGTTTTGGAAAGCCTTCTTTTGGCAACCACCTTGGGTGGGAAAACATTCAGTTTTAGGACATTTTGGACTGTTGGAATTTCATTTGAAGGCTTAAGCACCCCCCTGGGGTGGTAAAATATGCCCTTTCATTATTTGCTGGGCTTTTGGCAAGCCCTTTTGGGGTTTAAATAACTGCCTGGGTTGAGGAAACCTGCTGTCTGAGGATGATCTGGGCAAAAAGAAGCCTTTAAATTCTTTGAAAAATTTCCTCCAGCCCATTGATAGATCCAAAAAAATAGGCAAAGAAGTCAAAAATTTGATGGTAAATCACACAGATAAAATTTAAATGAACTCTGTTTTTTTTGTTTTTTTTTTTCACAGGTATGAGAAACTTGTGTTTGAATAAGTTTTAAATTCATGAATTCCTCATGGTTGGAAAAAGGTTGCAGCACTGATTTTCCAAGCACCCATGTCTTTTCACACAATAAATCTTTGATTTTCTTTGTTTATGTTTAATTGAAAGACTTTATCATTCTCCTTGAACAAATTTTTAATATTTCCATCATCCCCTCATTCTATCTCTTGCATCTATTCCAATTTTCCATTTACTCATGAAATTTTTAAATGGATTTTATTTTTTTACTCACTGGTTTTTTGAATTATTGTCTCTTCTATTTTACTCTTTGAATATATAATTCAAGTTGATGCAAAAAAATGAAGAGAAAATACATGATGAAATGAAAGCCAGAATTTGAGAATTTTTTAAAGAATGCAAATCCAAGAATCACATTGAAAGAAAAAATGTAGATTCTGAGGGGGAAAAAAATCAAAGTTTTACATCAATTCAAAAAGGAAGGAATTACTGAATTGGCCCATCAACCTTGAAGATCCCAAAATTTTATGGAATGGAACATCCTCAATCTGGGTTGTATACAAGCAGGAACTCTTGCAAGATAAAGGCACTTACAAATAAAAACTGAATGTTGAAATAGCTTATAAATCATACAATACAACAATAAGCCCATAAAAGTTGTGTTTTAGAGACTCCTTTGGATATGGGATTAATGTAGCAAATAGATTTCTGGAATTAACCAAAGGGAATTCAGTATTTATTTTACTCCTTTGGGGTATTCTTATACTAAGTTTTTGGAGTTTCCTGCCCTTCTAAAACTTGATTAAATCTGCAAAATAATCTTTATAAATTAATGGCTGGTTTCTTGGAGACTGAAAATGGTTCTCAGGTCAGACTTGGATTTATTATTACCTGAGATTTTTAGGATGTTTGAATATTTTAAAAGTATGATTTGAATTGATTTTAGGGGTTAAAACAGTGGTTAATCAGATATATTTGGTCTTCAAAAAATATTCCAATCTCAAAGGAGAAGTGTTTCCTTGAAGGGGTGGACCAGGAGAGATTCCATGGATGGGGTTGAACCACAGAGGGCTGCAAAGGGAAAAAGGTTGGTTTTTATTTTTTTATTATCTTCTTTGTTAAGGGTTTAAAAATTGACTGGGGGTGTTTCTTTGATTTTGTGTGGAATAATTTAAGTCTCAGAAGAACCCTTATTCAAAGCACCTGGTTGATTTGGTTCAATGGTTTATGATTATGTTCAAATACATTCCTCATTTCCTGTTACTTAAATATTGGTCCAATGATGATATTTTATCTGTTTAGTTACCACAGGTGGATGTTTGGGAATGAATTACTGGTAGGAATGAGATTGTGGATGGTGGTGATACAACTTGGATAGGACAGAGGGGCCCTCTTTAAATAAAAAATTCCTGCTTCAGGGGATGCTCAGGGCTCCCTTGAGGGTGCTTCTGAGCCTCTCTATGTACATTTTATTTACAGGGAGGTACATTTACATGAGGTATTTCTTCTGGTTGATAAGAAACAGTGCCAATTTATGGGATATGTTTTTCTGGTTAGTAAAATTTTAGCACGTGATTATCATGCATGCACAACTTTGCATATAGTTCTGTGTAGTTCTGATTGAGTTTATTTGGTTTTTTTTGGCACTGCATCTGCTTCTGCATATAGTGCTGTGTAGTTCTGAGGTAAATTGGTACTGTTTTTTTTGTTTGGTACCACATGTGGTTCCTTGCATATATTTCTAGGTATATTTTTTGAGTTGATTGGTTTCTTTTTTGGTTCTTCATATGGTCCCTTGAATATATTGTTGTGTATAGTGGTGAGGTGAGTGGTTTTTTTTTTGGTGGCAACGTAAATCTTCAGGGTGTATGGTCTGGGTGCTGAGGTGAGCTGTCACTGATATGTATGGAGGGTTTTCCAGGTATTTCCATGTGTGTGTATTCCAGTGATTTGTGATACTTGATTGGGATGTGATTTTGCCCTAGCTGATTGGAGCTGTATCTTATAATCAATGAGAGTTAGAGGAGTACTTTGACTGAGTGACTTTAGGGTTGGAATCATATTTAAACCATAAAACTGAGTTTGATGGCTATAGGTAAGTTTTGGTGTACCATAGTGTTGTTTGCAGATTTTATGTAGTGAAGGGCTTCATGGATAAAGATCAAAAGCAGATAGCACTTACTCCTTCTCCAAAAAATAAAAAAATTGATGGCTGATGATTGATTGGAAGAACATGATTTGGAGCTTAAACTCAGGCTTTGAAATTAGCAAGAATTTAAAGCACAAGTCATGGTCTTGCAAACCCCTGAAGAGATGTTTGATAACAGATGTTTGGTTGCCACATTCCAGATTTCTCAATTCTAAATCATGGTCTGAGTTGGTTTGATTGGTAATAGAACCTACCTTTCTGCTGAGCATCATGCCATCAAAACAACAAACCAACCAGAATTCCATCAAATTTTCTTACAGAGGCATGTGGAACTTCAAACTTCAATCCATCATAGGTCCTTTTAAGGTCAAACAGGGCCTCACCCTCCAATGCAAAGATCAACAGGGATTAGCAGCATGCAAAAAAAAAAAAAAACTTCAAAGATCTGGGTTATGGCCCAGTCCTCCCTCCTCAATCTAATCAAAAACTTATGAAACATAAAAAAATATATTATTCAACAATTTTATCAACCAAAGTCAGTCCCAGAGAGTGAAATGGCCCTCCAAAGCACTAGGGACAACTTCCCAGGTCGAACCCTCAGCATTCCGATCAAACCAATGCCTAGCTGCATCCAAGCTGTCATCAAGGCAACAATGGTGGTGCTATCCTACGGCACAACCGGAGATCATATTTTATGTAAATCTCACTAGAATTCAATGGCTAATTATTTTTTGATGTTTTCTTGTATCCCTCATGAATTTCGAGGCTAATTACAATCAATCAACTCAATTGGAATTTTCCCAACCTTATACTCAACCTAAGTCCCCTTTTGTGTCTTGCGAGGGAATGGGGTACTTATTCTTTCTTTTGAGGAGAACCTCTTTTTAATGTCCGGGAAAATATGTTAGCACCTGGTTATTTTAATTTTATACAAACTAGCCCCTCCAAAAAAACAAAACAAAAAGAGTGTACGACAGAAAAAACCCTTTTTACATTTCAAATTTTTACTTTTAACCCTGCTTGCTTCAATTAACAAATTATCTTTTTCCGAAAAGGGCCGAGGAAAAATTTCGGAAAACTAATAAGCCTGGGTTCCTTTCTTGACAAACACTGTGGCCCGTTGTCGATGGAACAGGATTTCAATCGGACACATAGATTCCAAGATTGAGTTGATTGACAACCGTCCGTCCGACCAAGCGTCATGGTAGGTGTCGAGAAGCCTTTTAGTGAATGGGACTTGAAACTGTCTCCATACTACTCTATCAAACGCTGAGATACGTGCTTTAGGATAAAAACCTTGAAGGGTCGATTTTTCCGAAAGTACAAAATCGAATTGAGTAGTATTCCACTCGGTTGACGTCAAGTTGACCAACTTGTCGTAATCCCAAGCTCGTCCTGCAGTGCCCATCGGGTAGCTCTCGTTCGCAACCTTGTCGTATAATTGCAAGAACCGAGATGCACCCGTTTGGCAGACCAAGTCATCAAGATGGACTTTTGAATCTGAGTATCGCCATAAATAGTCCAATGGCTATCATCAATCATAGAGCTTTTTGTGATAACAATCGACTCCAACCTACTTTGGTTTGAAGAAAGTTCTATCGAGTGTAATGCCATCATTGCGTTTCCTCCGGGGTAATTATGCATCGATAAATAAGTGGTGAAGGCAGTATTCAGAACGACAATCGCACCGATCAAGAGACCTAATCCTAGTTTGACCCATCTGGAAAGGGGAAAAAGGTTGCTCCTAATGAATCGCAATCACAAACACGTCCATTGATATCAGTACGATCAGAAGTCATCAGAAAGGGATAAACGGTTTGAATGAATGCGAGTGATTCAGTCCCAATGAAATCGGAATACTAACAAACGATGGAAGAATATCGACGTGGAAAGGTTCCAAACTGGTACGATATAAATGATAAATCTAGTCTCCTTATGACTTAAAGATGACATCGCTGCCAAAAACACCAGGGAAGATAAACCCAAGAGAAATATCTTTCGGTTTAACATGAATCCTACGAGTGAAAACGGATATGTGATCCCTAGCAGCTTGGGGAGCGCAGACGTAAAATAAAAGTGCCAAGGCATGATCTAAAAGAAGAAATGAAAGCATGTATCGAAGTTTTAGCACTGGAAACTCACCAATGTTTCATTTTGCGAAGAAGCAATAATGTACAACCTAATGCGTTTGTTGTGGAGGGTATACTTGAATGTACCTGAGAAAACGAATAGGAAGACTTACACCCCATTGAACAGATTTACCTTCGATCACATTAAACAGCAGAGAGGTACCTTCGGGCCAAGTCAACTTTTGCCAAAAATAAGAGTCGATAGGTAGTGTCATTTCTGAGCAAAAACCGTTAGGATAGAAATAGGTTTAAGGGATCAGAAGAGGGTAGCACGAATGAGATCTCGGAAGAATAAAAACAAGGATCAGTTACTGAAAGGTTGGTGACTAATGTACTGACCTAACCCAGCAAAAGTAACCAAAAATCCACGACTCACAAGCTGCCAAAACGTGACGCGTTTAGACAAGAGGCTCAGCAGGACGATCGGTACCAATAATCCCAAAAGTTCCAACCGAAAGACGACGGCGGCAAACGTCAAGAATGAACACGCGTTCAGGGTTCTTAATCTTCGGGATGTATTTGTTCTACCTCTCTGCATGGTTCTCATATACTGGCCTAGAGCGATTTGGACTGGATTGGGATCAAAAAAAAAGTCAAAACTATGTTTTTTTTGGTGCAAGAGGGTAATAAAGCCTCCTCGCTGTAAGTAGGCTTGAGAAAATAAGCACGCGGAAAAGAAGGGTAGAAGGAAAGCAGACCAAATGGGAAAGCGAACATGTTAGGTAACGTCCGACTTGCGTAGAACATCAGATGAAATTGAGCGGCCGAGAGCAGGAGCATCAGGACGGCGACGCGATCACTGAACAGTAGTCTACCACATAGACCAAAGTAAACCAACGAGCTCGAGTTGAATGTGCCCAAGAGTGCACGGACAAGGATTTGTTCGGCAAGTTTCGATTGAACTAGGTTGGTGAGCCTTAGGATCGGTAGTAAGAGCCTGGCGATCGAGCCGATCAACATAGCCCCGATGAACGTCCTGGGTATGGGGCCTTGAAATTGAACGTGATCACCAAAGTGAGCTATGGCCGATAGACTCGGTTGGTGGATGAAATCATGAATCGCGTGTAAATTAAACGATTCTTCGACCTTAGTGAACGGACATAGGAATAGTTGAAGGAAGGTCGAGAGGAAGACGACGAGGGCGGCGCTGAAGATGAGCATCACCGGTGATTGCGATCGGTGGTGCACAGGAGGAGCTGATGATGGGAGGGAGGAACCATGTCAATCAGAATAGTAGATTGACGAGGGTTGAATGACCAATACCTTTGGACGCAGGAAAAGCTTTACTTACGTGTAACCTTTTCAGAACCGGGACCGGATGGGAGTTTACAGTTTGGATAACATACAGGCGACGATGCTTCTAGTCGAGTAGCAATCGCGGGTGTCGTCATCTCGGGCTCGATCGGGTGAACCGGGGGCAGCATGACCTCTGCGATCCCCCGAGCCAATCGAGCTCGGTGCGGATGCCACTTCGACTCATGAATGGCCCCCACTGGGTGGTGGGGCCCCCTTTCGCGGCCCCCTTTCACCTTTCACTGGGCACAGTGAATTCCTCGTGATTTTCCCCCAATCAATATTAGAAAAGATCCGATTGTTGGTTTTTCTTTCAGGTATATGAATATAAATTTCTAACAAATCAAAAAAAAAAAAAAAAAATTCTTCAAATATAGGTGGAGCATTAGGGCGTATCAAAGTTAGCAAACCCGCCATTAGAAACCCGCCATTTTTTTTGACAAAACCCGCCATTTTTAATGGCGGGTTTCTGAAATACACATACCCCCTAACTGGTGTATTTCAAAATGGCGTGTTTCATGAAAATGGCGGATTTCAATCATCAAACACGCCATTAAACCCTCCATTTATGCATCATCATCCATCCACCATCCATCACATCAAAAACACCCATCCACATCAGCAAATCCATACCGGTCCCATCTCCATTGCATCACACACATCTCTATTGTTTTTCACATACCTTCACATACCCATCTTCACACAAATCCCATCATCATCTCATCACCCCACATCACTCACCACCTTTCTCAACATGTCCAATCAAACATCCCGCCAGCAAGTTGAAAACGCAAAAAAGCTGACTGAACTTTTGCTACTGTTTGACTCCCATTCAGACTCTGATTCAGACTCCAATTTGGAATCAACTTGGTTAGCTTTGAATTCTCTGTTGGCAAAGCAATACATGGTTCCAAGAATACACACTCTCCATAACCCTATGTATGAAAGGCAAAAGCTTCATCTCATCCCTGACTTAAGCTTCCAGCAACTGTTCCAAACTTTGTTGCCTTCTTTCATGAAACTTTTGGCAATGATTGAAGACCACCACATCTTCCAGAACAATTCTCGCAATCCTCAACGCGATCCAGCCATCCAACTTGCCGTTGCTCTTTGTAGATTGGGGTCAAATGGAAATGGAGCAGCAATCCATCAATTGGAAAATCTATTCTCAGTCAGTTACGGAAGCATTGACTTATACACCAAAAGAGTCATGATTGCTATCCTATCTTTCCACCGCTCGGTCCTTTCATGGCCAACCAAAGAAGAACGCAAGGAGATATCTCAAGTAATGGAGACAGAAGGCTTTCCTGGTTGCATTGGTTTTGTTGATGGAACCACCATCCCCTTGAGTCAAAAACCCAACCTAGATGGCAACCACTATTTTGATTGTAAAAAAAGGCAATTGATTCATTTCTTTTCCAATCGCTATGATAAAACTTTGGATCACACACTGACCAAATATGTTCCATCTCTTTGTTTAGATACTCCGTGGCACTACAACTTGTTTGCAATAACAACAAGAAGTTCATCTCCCTCCATGCTGGCCTTCCAGGTTCTTGTCATGATTCATATGTTTTCAATCGGATGCGGATTGCCCAACAACCAGAGATCTACTTTGACCAAGATCAATACCTTCTGGCCAATTCGGCTTATGCTAGTGGGAAATATGTAGTTCCAGCATACCGGAATGTTTCGTCCAATGATCAAGGAGAAACCGATTTTAACTATCATCTTGACCAATCACGAGTTTGGATTGAGCATGCCATAGGAATTCTGAAAGGAAGATGGGCCAGCTTACGGGAGATGCGAAACCAGCTCCAATGTTCCAAAGATATGAGGTTCCTCATCAACTGGATTATCACTTGTGTAATCCTTCACAACCTTTTGGCCAACATCAAAGATGAATGGGACAAAATATTCCAAGATGATATTCCTGATCGGCCTCAAGTCATCCCTGTCTCATCTGGTCCCTCATCTTCTTCTATGAGAGAGCGGATTCTTCCTCTCACCCTTGCTCGCTTTGATGAGTAATTTTTGATTTTGAAATTGGTAAAAATTCCCTTCACCGTATTTTTTTGGTTTTGGTTGTTCACCCAAGATTCATAGGCTGAGTTTTTTTTTATTTTTTTTTTAGTGGACTTGAATCCAAAAACACCTCCACCTCAAACCCTGCCACTCACCAAATGCCACCCCCCTCCCCCTCACCACTCAACCCCTTCAACCTCACCCCACTCACTCACCGGTCAAACCCTGCCTCCTCCTCACCAAACCACCTCACTCATCACCACCACCTTACTCACCACCACCACCTCATCTCACCTCACTCACTGAATCCCCTCCTCCTAATCCTGGTAAGCCCCCTCCACCCTCTTCCTCTTCCTTCCCCTCACCAGTTGCTGATCCTTTGATCATTCAACCTTTAGTCCCCCCCTGGATCCATTTCTCTATCCATCAAGGTGAGCCCCTCCCCTCCTCCAATTCCTCCTCTCATTGATCGAGCAATCGATTGCCAATGTTGGGGGTATTTTATTGGAATGAGATGGTGACATTATGAAAACCAAGGGGCAAATAAACAAAAGGATTGATGTTTCAGGCATGGCGCGGCCACAGCCCAATCAATCAAATACCATCATCAATTAGAAAGCACTTTGCATGGTTTCCTTAATGGAAGCATTCATGCAAGGCGTTCAATCTCTGGCATGCTTTGGTTGAAAAACCAAAGCACCTTTTAGGGAAACACGGAAAGAGTGAATAATGCCTTCTGGCATGGTTGAACTTCTTGTTACTTTTGGATGTTGAAGTAACATCTGAGTTTGGTAGTCTGTGTTTTTTTCCTACTACTAGAGGCTTCAATCCATGTTGTGTCTCCTTGGCATCTCCTGAAACGCCAAGCTCATCAAAACTACAATCCGTGTTTCAGGATGACACCCAGGAATCACAACATGAATGGAAAACCCAAAGAAAAATAATGAAGAATCAAAACTAGAGGCTTCAATCCATGTTGTGTCTCCTTGGCATCTCCTGAAACGCCAAGCTCATCAAAACTACAAACCGTGTTTCAGGATGACACCCAGGAATCACAACATGAATGGAAAACCCAAAGAAAAATATAGACTATCCTTGGTATCTGTGAAAAGTAGGCAGTTAGGATAACTCCCAGAGACATTGCGCTCCAAGGGTTTTTAAGTTGAACACCATACCGGGGCTTCTAAATTGGTGAGGATGGAGTTCTCATTGAGCTCTTCAATGTCACAAAGGAGAAACTTGCGCAGGGCAGGATAGAGTATACACCAAACATTGGTTGTGGGCAATACTTGGGATACCGTTACGACTAGTTGGGTAGAAGCTAGAGTGATTTACGCAATTTAAGTTACAGTCAGCGAGGTCACACTAAGTTACTTGCCCGGTTGGAGAGCAGTGAGCAATTTGACAAACCTTGTCTTATCCATGAATTGGGATGTCTCAACAAAACTATAACAGCGGCAATCAGCTCCCAAAGCTTATGCTCCTTGAGTATTTCTTTCTTGATGATTTTGGTTAGTGCAGTGATAACACGAGTACAAACAAACTCTTTGGAGTCTACAATAATTTAGGTCCAACGTGGGCAAAAACAGAAGCGAGCAGGTCAATTGGTCAGTTGTGGATGCTTTCAGCCTTTCAAAGTTTGTTCTGACCTGCCAAAGCTTGCATCATCATGGGTAATATATACTCTTCTACGCTCACCAGCCCAGTATCGGTATTGATGTCAACCACGTGTTCAAAGAATGAAGCTTGCAAAATGTAGTAGTTCTTGTTTAGATACATTAGGATGTGGGATAGGAGAATGTCACTACCAAGATGATTTGATGGAACTCAGGTTAGAAATCTTGGTTAGTTGAGGCCAATGAAAGTAGAGTTACTTGGTCTTCAAGCGGCCAAAAAACTTTGACAAGTCAGGAAGGCTTGTAAGAAGCGACCTCTTTGTCACGGTCAAACTGTCGGTCAGGAGTGATATGACAATTTCTTGGAACTGTCGGTGAAGTTCATTAATGTTATAATCGTACGAGGACTGCAAAGCCGGACAGATCAGCCGGAGTAACTCAATTGAGAATTTCATGAAGAAAATGCAGACATCAAGTCATCAAACAAATCTCAAAATTATCCACGGGATTTTTTGAATTAATTTGCTTATTATCCCGTTTGACTTGGTTCTTCTGATTGATGAATTGGGCCAAGTTCAGAAATCTTTGGCTGGTCAAAGCCAGGGAGCCAATACATTTTCCAAGCGTGGCCCGAACAAACTCAGATGGGTTGTTAACCAAATGCTTGAGGTTAGGGATAAGATACTCGGGGAAAAGGGATGAGTTTGAAGGAGTGATTGTGTCGACTTGCAATAACTACTAACATTGACAAGTTTTCTGTTAACCAAAACAAATTACGCCACGTTAAAGTCGTGCAAAGTTCACTTAAAACCTGAGTCAGACACAGCAAGGTGCTACTTTGAATCAAGTCACAGCTCTCGGGGCGATTCAGCAGGCTGACCAGGTATGGCAGCACACGATCCAGTTTGGTCTCATCGGTCAAATGTTTGATCAAGACAAGATACAAATCCAAACCTTTTGTAACTGAGCTAGGATATAAACAACTGCAAATATTTGAACTGAGGACAGATAGTAAGACCAATGCAACGTCATCTCTTTTTTTTTTTGTAAAAAAAAAATGATACATTCATGAGCATGGGCGCAGCTGATTGCTTCAATTGTTGAGACAAATAATACAAACCATTGGTAAAGATTGGAGATAACCCTGGGAAAGATTTGAGATAGATGCCGTGCCCAGGAACATTGAGGCTAAGCGGGAAATCAACCTGGAGAGTTTGGAATCACATTAGCCTCACAATGTTACCAAGGGCCCAAGATAAACCAGGATATGATCTCAGCGTAAGAGTCTTTACCCAAGCTGTTTGAGAGGTCTGAGTGAGTGCACATTTGGATGGCTCGACGGATAACGTGTGGGAGTATGGGGGAATCTTGTTGACAATGGGCTCGATGGCCTTGGAGCGAGTTTTCCGCTGGTGAGAGGAGCCGATGAAGCCCGAGATATAGTCAAAATCTGACCACAACTTTTCTATGATTCCGTCGGTGTCATTCCTGAGTTTAGATTGGAACGTGATCTCAGGGACTCTGGCCCCACCCGGAAACGGCCCACCGATCCCAGGCGCGTCAAGGTTTGTCCGACGGTGTGGTCCAGGCAAATGGATTGGACTGGAAAGATCTTGCAGGCTTAAGAGGAATGGATGGAGAAACAAATAGAACAAATGCGTGAAGGTTTGGTTGCTTTGACAGTTGTTCAAATACATCTCAAACGTTAACAAATCGGAGGGATTGAGCTGAATCATGCTTCGGACAAGATCCTGGAGATGAGAGGTGATAGATCAGTGTATCCAAATCAACAAACTTATAGTCGCCAATCAAAACTCTGACCCAAATCTTGTCATCTTCAATTCCACGTAGGTAAGGTTCTATGGAATATTCGCCAGACTTGTAGTTGAACATTTGACTAAGACTGAATGGACTACAACCCTCGGTGAATAGTTCACCAATCACGCATCCTAAACTAAAGAAATCCATGGATTCTAGGACCTTAGACTTGGTCGTTGGCTCCAAGTCAACTTGGGTGGAATAAAACCTCTCTGGGGCAAGGTAACAAGATTGACGCAAGGAAGTATCAAAGAAGTATGAAAAGTCTGCAGGATCATCCTTGGGTAAGAAGTTTGGCTTGAAGGTTGATGAGAAGTCTGTGATGTAAACCCAATTCCAAGATGTTACGATCACGTTTTCTGATTTGATGTCACCATGGGCCACCTACCCGAGTCGTAGAGGGATGACAAGATAGAGGAAGTGAGGAGGAGGAGGTTGTTGGGGAGGTATCCATTGGGCCTTTTCAATGGTTGTCAATGTGAGAGGATTGGCACTTGGTCAGTCGGGCCAAATTGTTTCATTTGCAACCTTGGGTTTGAGTATAACTGTGATCCCTTTGCAGGAAAGTATGATGTTCAAGACCATTTTGTGACAGGGTCTGGTTTGATTTAACCCACAGTGGCACTTCCTTGAGAAAACAATTGTCTCCTTGCCCACATCAGTCTCAAACAACTAGGCCAAAGTGCTTTAGTTGCAAGCTTGATTTCAAGCAAAAAGGTATAGTCAAAATGGTTTGGGCGGCTAACAAGTACAAGCACTGTACTTTCCAGCTGTGGACACAGCAACCCATACCAGAATGGCCATGTCACTCCAAATTAATAAAAAAACTCAGAGCACTTGTAGGGAAATGAAAAACGGCCCAAATTTACTCTAGAGAAAAAAATATCAATAAAAACAAAAAAGATTTGTATATTGGTGGGGTTAAGAATGCTCTCAAACGTTGTTGTAGTAAAAAAATAATTTTTTTTTTCTTTCATCCATGAAAATATATTTACAAGCCCAGCATTTTGAGTAATCTGCTGTATTTCTTCTACCAATCTACCACTGCCAATGCAAGCCAAAGCTACTGATACCTTATCCTTTTTTTCGTTTGCCCGTTGTTCCCTCTCCTTTTCCAGTTGCACTTGCTGTTGATCCTTCTCCTTTTCCTCTTTTTGAAAATCTAGCTCAGCTTGTTTCAACCTCCACTCAGCATCCAATTTTTGTTGATTAGCCAAAGTCTCGGCTTGCTGCTTTTGACCATCCATGGCCAGTTGGCGATCCCACTTTTGCTTTTCAAACTGAAGTTTATCTGATTCAATTTGTGATTTCACTGTTTTTTGGAGGGGGAATGGCAATGAGAATGATTTTGAAAGCAAGGATATTGAATCAATCA